>PVJX010033264.1:0-19829 GCA_004027295.1 Dolichotis patagonum
AGTTAAGGTATAATCCCAGCACTTGGGAGGCTGAGGCAAAAGAATCAAGATTTTAAGGCCAGCCTAGGCTACACTGGAAGACCTTGTTTCAAAAACACAAAAGGAAACAAAAAAAAAAAAAAACCCTACCTATTTGGAGGCTGAGGCAGGAAGATTACAAATTTGAGTCCCACCTAAGTTAAAAAGGACTGAGCGTACAGCTCAGTGTAAAAATCCTACATTCAATCTCCAGTACCACACACACACACACACACACACATACACACACCTATTCTAATGGGACAGTGGGGACAAAGGCCAGATTAGAGGGAGATAAAGTAAGGTATGGCTGGGGCCAGGGATTTAGGTCAGCAGCATAAGTGCCGCCTAAGTGCGTTTGCCAGGTCATGAGTTCGATCCCCAGTACCAAAAAAAAAAAAAGTAATGTGTGGTGGTTCATACTTGTCATGCACTCAAGAGGCTGAAGCAGGACTGTGAGTTTGAGACTAACCTGGAGTACACACTAAGCCTTTATCTCAAAAAATAAATGAATAGGGGCTGGGGATTTAGCTCAGTGGCTTAAGTGCCTGCCTGGCAAGCGCGAGGTCATGAGTTCGATCCCCGGTACCAAAAAATAAATAATAAATAAATAAATAAATAAATAAACCAGGCACGGTGGCACACTTCTGTAACCCTAGCATTCAGGAGGCTAAGGCAGGAGGATCACTGCAAATTCGAGACCAGCCTGGGCTACAAAGTGAGCCCAGGCCAGCCTGAACTGCATAACGAAATCCTGTCTCAAAAAAAAAAGTAATAATAATAATAACAATAAATAAATACAAGTCCAGATATACAAAGCAAAACAAAACAAAAAAGAGAGTGGGAAATTTTGACTTGAATATGTAAAAATAAAGCCTCCCAGATCCTACTAAAATTATTATAAAGATATAAAAAAGACATAACATCTCGGTGTGGTGGCACACACCTGTGATCCACACACCTAGAAGCTGAGGTAGAGGATCTTAAATTTAAGCCCAGCCTGAACAACTTCCTAACTTAGTGAGACCTGTCTCAAAATAAACTTTAAAAGGGCTGGGATGTAGCTTAGGATGAAGGTCTTGTGTTCAATCCCCAGAACCACAAAACAAACAAACAAACAAACAAACAAAAAACATAAATCTCCAAAGACAAAGACAACAGATGCCAACATTTTAGGAGCTGAACATTAGATTGATAAGTGATACAAGACGTAAAAGAGCAAAAACACCACGAAGAACTAGCAGTAAGAAAACAAAGAGAAATGCAATTATTTTCTAAAACTTTACAAAGGTTCAAAAACTGGAGGCGCAAGGTACAAAACCAAAAAAGACAGATGTATTCGTCATTTCAGCTACCACCACCCACAGCTGCCTCCTCCGGAGGAGACGATTCTTCGAGATTCTTCGGAGAGGAGGCACCAGAGGGACTGGATTCACAGCCACCAGCACAGCTGGACGAGAAAAACACAAAACGAAACCCAAGGGGATTAAGTAACATTCCCAGCCAGTCCTCAGATCCAGCCCTTCTTGGAGGCTCGGGGTTCTTTCCTGGGAAACTGAAGCCCACTATTCGGCCCTGTGCCAACAGGGCTTCGATCTGACTAATGGCTTCTACTCAGCCCCAAATCCTGAGACATTAAAGGAAAGTCTTTGAAGTCAGAAACTAAACCAAACAAATAGAAAACCAAAAAACAAGCTAAAAAAAAAACACCATTCAGAGAAAAATATAGTAACATAACAATATCAATAGAAGTACAGCCGGGGATTTAGCTCAGTGGCTTAAGCACCTGCCTGGCAAGCGTGAGGTTGTGAGTTCAATCCCCAGTACAAAAAAATAAAAAAAAAAAATAAAAGTACTATAAGGTACACAACAAAACTTTTTAAAACTTCCCATAAAGTAAAACTAAAAGATTTTTTGGTGGTACATGCCTATAATTCCAGCACTCAGGAAGCTGATGCAGGAAGATCACCATAAATTTGAAGCCAGCCTGGGCTACACAGCAAGACTCTGTCTCAAGAAACAAGCAAGGAAGCAAACAAATAAATAAATAAGAAATCAAGAAAAAAAAACTTAAGAAAAGGACTGATCTGGGACTTCAGAAACAAAATACAGAAAATTAAAGGAAAAATTACAATAAACAAAATACCACAACCAAAGGATGTGATATTTTGCAGATTGAAGTGAGTATCCAACTCTAAATAAATAAGAACCACACAAGGTGCCTACTGCTGAAAAAATTTTAACACTAGTATAAAGATAAGATTTTTTTTTTTTTTTTTCTCAAAAGAAGGTCTGGGCCGGACATGGCGCTCTGCTCCGTGCCTGTAACTCCAGCATT
Source organism: Dolichotis patagonum (assembly GCA_004027295.1). Lineage (NCBI taxonomy): Eukaryota > Metazoa > Chordata > Mammalia > Rodentia > Caviidae > Dolichotis > Dolichotis patagonum. The sequence continues at coordinate 2,357 of PVJX010033264.1, forward strand.
CAGGAGACTGAAGCAAGAAGATCACAGCCAGCCTGGGTTGCAGAGTGAGTTAAATGCCAGCCTGAATAGTGTAGCAAGAACCTGTCTCAAAAGACCAAACAAACAAAAAAGAAAAAGAGAGTCTTGCTATGTATCTCAGGCTGACTTCAAACTTGCAGCAACCTTCCTACCTCAGTCTTTTGAGTTCTGGAATCACAGGCATGGGCAACCTTGCCTGGAAAAAGATGAGATCCCAAAACTCATAAAAAGGAAAGAAGAAAGGTAAGGATCAGGAATAAAAACAGCATTAATCAGCTCAACAGCAAAATCAGAGTACAATGGAGCAATGTCTTTAAAATTCTGAGGAAAAAATGCTCTTTAACTGATAATTATATATCCAATTATACACTGGAGTAAATTAAACATTTTCAGACTTAGAAGTTATCCAAAAATTCCTTCCCTTGCACTTTGTCACATACCACCACAACTGGGGAGTTACATACAAAGAGGATGGCTTGAGAACCAAGGGAGAATCCAACCCAGAGAGGAGGCAAGATAATCCCTGGACAGGGTGAAAACAAACCCTTAGCCACAGCTATGCAGCGAGCGACCAGTCCAAACCAGGCCCAGGGGTCAGGGGTCTCGAGAGGTCTCCAATTTCTAAAAAAATGAAATCACAGGTATCCTACCTGTCCAGATGCCCTAAGAGATTTACACCTGTCAGAAAGTTTGAGGGTAACCAGGCGTGGTGGTGCATGCTTGTAATCCCAGCACTTGGAAGGCTGAGGCAGGAGAAGGCCAGCCCGGGCTACACAGTGAGTTCAAGACCAGCCTGCTCTACACAGTGAGTCCGTCTCAAAAAGTTTAAAAAAAAAATAGTTTGAGGGAAGTGAAAAGCACACAGGAAGGCAACACCGCATACTGATTGGCAGACACCAGCTGTACTGTGTACCAGCATTGGGCCTATACCTCAGCATCTCCATATGCATAATCAAGATGATCATATTTACCTCATACGGTTTTCTTTCTTCTCCTTCTTCTTCTTTCTTCTTCTTCTTCTTCTTCTTCTTCTTCTTCTTCTTCTTCTTCTTCCTCTTCCTCTTCCTCTTCCTCTTCTTCTTCTTCTTCTTCTTTTGTTTCTTTCTTGAGACAGAGTTTGACTATGCAGTTCAGGCTGGCCTTGAACTGACAGCAATCCTCCTGCCTCAGCCTCCCAACTGCTGAGATTACATGGGGGCACACACTACCATGTCCAGTCACATTCAGTTTAATGCTATGGGGTTTTTTGTTTTGTTTTTTAGAGAAGTAAAATCTATCCAAAACTTCATTTGGAGTTTCAAGAGACTCCAAATAGGCAAAATAATTTTGCAAAGGAACAACAAAGTTGGAAGCTTCACACATTCTGATTTCAAAGTCACAGTAGTAGGCCGGGGATTTAGCTCAGTGGCATAAGCACCTGCCTGGCAAGTACAAGGTCATGAGTTCAATCCCCAGTACCAAATAAATAAATAGCTTTTTTAAAAAAAATCACAGTAGTAAAAACAGTGTGGTTCTAGCATAGTATCAATTGTTACGGTTTGAATGTGTCCCTCAAAGTTTCACATGTTGGGATTCAGTCCCCAAATCCATGTTAATGAGTTTTGAAGTTCAACCTTTTGGAGGTAATCAGGATTAGGTAAGGTCATGGGTGAGGCTCCAGGGTAGCATTAGTGACTGTACAGGAAGAGGACCAGCCGTGAGCTAGCAAGTGTGTTTTGTCTTGTCCTGTGATGTCCTCCATGATTCGATGATGAAGCTAAAAGCCCTCACCAGAGCTGATACCAGGCCCTACAGCTTCCCAGCCTCCAGAACTGTGAGCCAAATAAATTTCTATTCTTTCATTTTGTTTTGTACTGTACTGTATTATTCTGTATTGTTTTGTTGAGACAGGGTCTCACTATTTTAATTCAGGTTAGCTTTGAACTCACTATGTAGCCTAAGCTGGCCTCAAACTCAATGTGATTCTCCTGGCTCAGCCTCCCAAGTGCTGGGATTATAGGCCTGTGCCACCATGCCCAACCTTCTATTCTTTGTAAATTAGCTACTCGAAGGTTTTTGCGAGGGATTTTTTGAGACAGGGTCTCACTATGCAGTTGAGGCTGGCCTTGAGCTCACTTCATAGCCCAGGCTGGTTTTGAATTTGCAACAATCCTCCTGCTTCAGCCTCCCAAGTGCTGGGATTATAAGCATGCGCCACCATGCCTAGCCACAGGTATTTTCTTATAGCAACAGAAAGTGGATTAAGACATTAATGTTAGTAACAAAAAATATTTGTCAAGTTTTTTTCTTCTGTAGTTCTAGGAGATTTAACCCAGAGGTGCACTACCACTAAGCTACATCCTCTGCCCTCCCCCACATTTTTTTTTTTGAGACAGAGTCTCACTAAATGGTCCAGGCAGGACTCACACTTGCAGTCCTCCTACCTCAGCCTCCCTGAGTGCTGGGATTACAGGTGTGCACCACTGTACCCAGCTTGGTCCAGTGATTTTTTACAAGAGTGTCAGGACCATTCAATGGGTAAAGCACAATCTTTTCAGCAATGAGCACGTAAAAGGATGTCCAACATTACAAATCACTGACAAATCAAACCTTCAGTGAAATACCACCCCACACTCATGATCTTTGAATGTGTTCCCAAAGTTCATGTGCTAGAAATCTAAGGCCAAGTGCAACTGTTGGCAGGTAAGACCTAGGAAGAGGTAATCAGGTCATAAGGGCTCAGTATTTACTAATGTATTAACATCAGCAGTGGCCGTGGTGTAATCCTGCCTCTGAGGCAGGAGGATTGCAAGTGTGAGGTCAGCCTGGGCAATTTAGCAAGACCTTTTCTTGCAACTGAGTGTGGTGTGACTATTCTGGGCTACACAGTGAGTTCAAAGCAAGCCTACACCACAAGTGAGACCTTGTCTTTATTAATTAATTAATTTAGTCTTTTTGAGATGGGGTCTCACCATGCACAGTGCAGACTCACCTTGAACTCACTTTGTAGCCCAGGTTGGCTTTGAACTTTAAGCAATCCTCCTGCCTCAGCCTCCCAAATGCTGGGATTACAGCACGCACCTACGGTGTGCACCACCACTCCCAGCCAAGATAATTTGTTTTAAAAAAAAACCTGTCTCAAGGTAAAAAATAAAAAGGAGCCAAATTACATGTCTGTAATTCCAGCATTCTGGGAAGGAGGCTGAAGCTAGGGCGGATCACAAATTTGAGCCCAGCCTCAGCAACTTAGTGAATGAGTAAGACTTTGTCTCAAAATAAACTATTAAAATGGTGTGGGACACAGCTTGGTATGAAGAAAGCCCTGGGTTCATTCCCCATTACTAACAAACCAAACAAATTTAAAGATAAAAAAATAAGTACACAGAAGTGGGGTTGTAACTTAATGATAGAGCACCTGCCTAACATTCAGGAGCCCTGGGCTCAAATCCAACTATGATTTGATTTGATTGATTTTTTGGTACCAGAAATTAACTCACAACTTTGCACTTGCCAGGCAGATGCCTGTGCCACTGAGCTAAAACCCCAGCCCCCAACTATGACTTTAAAATAAAAAGGATATAACTTCAATTTTTTTTTTTTGAGAAAAATCTTACTATGTAATTCAGGCTGGCCTCAAATGTGCCAGGATCCTCTTGCTTCAGCCTCCAGAGTGCTGGGATTACAGGCATTCACCACCACACACAGCCGTTTATTTATTCACTTATTTATTTATTGTACAGAGGACTGAACCCAAGGACTTCTCACTGAGCTACTTCCCCAGTCCTTTGTTTGTTTTTTTATTTCTAAATTTTGAGACAAGGTCTTGCTAAGTTACTAAGTTGTCCTGCTAGGCTCAGACTGGTAAACTTCCCACCCTAACCTCTCAAGAAGCTGAGCTTGCTGGCCTATAGGCATATACAACTGCACTGAGCAAAAGCAAGGAAATTCTGACATGTTTCATGGATGAAATTTGAGTATACTGTGCTAAGTGAAACAAAGCAGTCATCAAAATACAAATTTGGGGGTAGAAAGAAGATTAAAAATGTTCATGATATGATCTATGTATGCACGTGCCTTAAAATGAATGTATACATACATTTTATGTATAGCAAACATATACTAATTAAGAAGAGACAACTACTATATGATTCCACTTAGGCCAGGTACTTAGAGTAGGTAAGCACATAGAGGCAGGAAGCAGAACAATGGCTGCCAGAGGCTGGAGAAAGGGGGAAGACTGGAGAAAGGTTACTGGTTACAGAGTTTCTTTCTTTCTTTCTTTGTTGTTGTTGTTGTTGTTGTTGTTGTCTTTTTGAGACAGGGTCTCGCTATGCAGTTCAGGCTGGTGTTGAGCTCACTTTGTAGCCCAGGCTGGTCTCAAACTCTCAACAATCCTCCTGTCTCAGCCTCCCCAGTACTAAGATTACAGGCATGCGCCACCATGCCTGGCTTAGCTACAGTTTCTAGCTTGCAAGATGAATAGAGTTCTGGAGATTAGATGGTCAAAATAAAGTAGTGAACTCTACTGAACTGTACACTTACATGGCTAAGTTGGTTTTACTTTATACCTATTTTGCCAAAATTAAAAACAAAAATTAAAGCTGGGCATGGCGGCACACACCCCTAGAGGCTCAATTACTCAGGAGGCTGAGGCAGAGGATCATGAATTCAGGAATAGTCTGGACAACACAGGAAGATCCTGTCTCTTACAAAAGTAAAGAGGCTGAGTGTGTAGTTCAGTGGGAGAGCATGTGCTTGAGGCCCTCAGTTCAATCCCCAGCAGGATCAAAAACTATAAACTTGTTTACATGCAGATAGGAATTAATGGTAACAGAATCATATTTTCAATGGGTCGTTTTCATTCTGTTAACCTTAAAGATCATTTACTGTGTTCCAGGCATTCATAAAGGGTCTAATAGAGTAGGTACTGCTATTACACCACTGTCTATGAGGCTGTGGGAGAAAAAGATGGATCAAAAATACAGCGACGTCAAAGGTTTTGGACTGAGCATCTTGAAGAATGAAGTTGCCTTTTACTGAGATGAAGACGACAATGCGAAGAACAGTTTTGCAGAGCAGAAAGAGAGCAGACAGGAGATCTGCTTTAAATACATTAACTTTGGGCCAGGGATTTAGCTCAGTGGCTTAAGTGCCTACCTGGCAAGCGCAAGGTCATGAGTTCAATCCCAGGTACCAAAGGAAAAAAAAAAAAAGACACATTAACTTTACCATATCTAAATTGAGATGTCACATGTGACATCAGAGAGATGACCACACTGGAAATAAAACTCTAAAGCTGCCATGATACAGATGACATTCCAAGCTATCAGACTGGATAATAAAATTATGGAGAAAGAACTACAGACAGAAAAAAGGCATAAGGACCGAGTCGGGTTACTACAGGGTTGAGAGGTCAGGAAAATCAGGAAGAACCAGCAAAGGAGCCTGAAGAGGAGAGGCCATAGATAGAGGAACCTTGGGACAGTGTGGTGTTCTAAAAGTCATGGAAGACAGTTTCTCAGGAACAGTGATCAACTGTGTCAAATATCCACAGTGGTGTATATACTTCATTATACAAAAGTCACAGCAGACTTTCATCTGAGCAGTTTTGGTGGAGTGATAGAAGTCAAGACTTAATTAGATTGGGTTTAAAAGAGAATCCAGAAAGAGACAGACAGACAGAGACAGACAGATTGGTATTATCAAAAAGTAAGGATGTGTGGCCCTGAAGCAAGGCCAGCAGATCCCTGCAGCTGCTGGTTTCAAACAGGTGCCTAAAGAGAATTCTTTCTGTAGTCTGTTGGCCATTTCAGAACTTTGGAAATGGAATGGTCACTTCATCGGAAAGAAATAGCAGGTGAGTATGGCGGACTTTAGGGGGCCTGCAGGGGAGAGACCTTGGCGCCTCGGGACCTGCACCATGAGGTTGACTCGGGGTGCTGGGAGAACAAGGAGCTCTTCCCCTCTCTGGGGGGTGGCTGAGAGTGTGGCACACTTATAGCAGCCTGAAGGAGAGAGACCCTGGCGCCTAGGGACCTGCACTGTGCGGTTGACTTAGGGTGCGGCAGAACAAGGAACTCTTCCCGTCTCTGGGGGGCAACTGTGATCCTGCCTGCGTGTGGGCTGACAATCAGACATCACATGTCCTGTCCTTCCCCCTCCCCCCTGCTTAGCAAGTGGGAGCCAGTGAACTACACATCTTGTGAAAAGATTGGCTACATTATTTAGTATTTGCTCTCCATATGCAAAGATAAGGACAACCATTTGGAAGAAAATAAGAGACAATATGACAGATAGTGAAGATCTCTGGTTGTCTAGCTTTGAAACTTATGCTTTCTTGTGTCCTATTCTGTTCTGTTTTGTTATGTTTAATTTTACTCCCTTTTAAAATAAAATTTTAAAAAAAGTAAGGCTGTGTACATTTTATATACTGCTGATGGGAACAAATTTGGTACTACACAACACTTTGGAAAGCAATTTAGTATTATTTCCTAGAGCTGTATATAAGTAGAGTATTCCTAAATATGAAATCTGAAATGTTCTAAAATTTAAAAAAAAATTTTTTTTTAAATTTTTTGAGACAGTGTCTCACTAAGTAGTTCTATGGAGCCCAGGCTGGCCTCAAACTCACAGCAATCCTCCTGCCTCAGCTTCCTGAGTACTAGGATTACAGGAGCACACCACTACGCCTGGCTGAAATTCAAAACTTTCTGAGTGCCAACATGACAATCAAGAAGTTTTAGATTTTGGAGCATTTCAGATTTTGGGTTAGGGGTGCTCAACCAGTCTACAGAAGTATTCCAAACTCCAAAATATTCTGAAATATAAATTACTTCAGGTCCCAAACATTTTGAATAAAGTGTACTCAACTAATATTCACATACCTTGTGACTCAGCAACTCACTCCTACGGATAAGCCTGAGAGAAACTTTGTGCAATAAATCGTGTATTTGACAATGTTCAGAGCCAGGTGTGGTGGTACACAACTGTAATCCTAGCACTCCGGGAGGCTAAGACAGAAAGATTGCTACAAGTTCAAGGCCAGCCTGGACTACACAGAAAGATGTTGCTCACCTCCCCACCCCCCAAAAAACAAAACAGCATGACAGTGGGTAATAGATTTGAGTTCAAATGCCATCTGAGTCACTTATCAGCAGTATAACTCATTTTTCCTCATCTATAAAATGGGGATAATAGTGAAGTTTTTTGTTTGTTTTTTGTACTGAGAATGAAGTTATTATAAGAATAAAATTAAAATGTTTTTGAGGAATAGGAATTGAACTCAAGACCTCACACTTGTCAAGCAGGCACTGTGCCAATAAGCTAAGTCCTAAGTCTCTTAAACTGAAATTTTAAAACACAGAAAAAAGAATTAATACATAGCTACATGCCAGATATAGATATAGATATAGATATAAATAGATATAGATATAGATATAGATATGGATAGATAGTTGTTGTGTTTTGTTTTGTTTTGTTTTGTTTTGTTTTGTTTTGAGATAGGGTCTTACTATGTAACCCAGGCTGGCCTTAAACTTAGTGCCTCAACTCCCAAAGTACAAGGATTACAGGCATACACCACTACACTGGGCTATATTTATAGTTATATAAGCAATTAGAACAATGAAAACAGGTGAATTAAACATGACTGTTTATTTGCTTGCTTGCTTGTGACATGGTCTCACTGGATAACTCTGAACTTCTTATGTATCCCAGTCTGGCCTCAAGCTCATGGAGATTCTCCTGCCTCAACCACCTAAATGCTGGAATTACAAGCATGTGCCACCATACCCAGCTCTAAACATGACTTTAAAACTATGTTTCAAAAAAGCAACAGATGACTGGGGATTTAGCTTGGCAGCATAACCCCTTGCCTGGCAAGTGCAAGGTCATGAGTTTGATCCCCGGTACCAAAAAATTAAAAAAGTAAAAAGCAACGGAATGATAAATAGAAAATGTAAGACAGTGGTTACCTCATGGAAGGGGGCAGTGGATGGGATGGAGAGAAACTCATAGCTATATGTAATTTACAGACAATAATTCTAGGACTTTAGTAGGAACATGAATCCACAGAAGTTCCTCTTATGCTTTACAACTATGTATAATCTTTATTAAATAATGCATTCAAAATAATAGAAAAAAGACAAGAAAGAGTAAATGCATCCAAATTTGTTTTTTTTGTTATTTTTGGAGACAGGCTCTTGCTATGTAGTCCAGACTAGCCTTAAAATCTCATCCTATTCATCGTTCTAAGGGCTGGGAATACAAGAATGTGTCACCATGCCCAGCTTACAACTTTTGAATAAACAACTCTTTCAAGATATTTTACTGTAAAGGGAAGAAGAGAAATGGGACAGTTGCTAGAGGAGGAAGTGGCTTCCAGAAAAAGTTTTGAAGTTGGAGGCAGCTCAGCAGTAGAGCACTTGCTTAGCATGCGCAAGGTCCTAGGTTCAATCCCCAGCAACACACACAAAAAAAGAAAGGAAAATTTTTCTTTCATTTGATAAGAGAAATGTTAGTTAATTTACATGTTGACATGTGATTATTATAAACATTACCAGTAACAAAAACTACATTTAAATTCAGATCTAAGTCCATATTTTCCAGATTTGTAGACATGATGCTGCCTTTCTAATCTTGACTTAGTGTTTAATGTTAACTTAATCATATTTATTAGGTTTATTTTTGGTTTTTATTTATTTTTGCAGTACTGGGAATTGAACCCAATGACTACATAAGCTAATGTCCAGGCCTTTTAATTTTTATTTTGAGACAAAGTCTCTCTCAGTCACTAAGTTGCCCAGGCTGGGCTTGAACTAGTAATCCTCCTCCAGAATGCTAGAATTATAGGCATGGGCCACAAGCCCTAGTTTTATATTCCCTGAATATCACCTTAGACAAGCTTAAGGTGCTATTTTAGCTATTTTGGAAGATAATATTCTGAATAATACTGCTTATATCCTTATATAGACTTTATACTCCAGTAATGAAAGTAAGACCACTCTGATTCCAGCACAATTCAAAATTATATAAACACCATAAAGATGTACAAAATATGGGCATTCAGAAAATAAGTCCTCTCCAGGTCTAGGAAATAGAGAGATTAGGGAAACTTTATTTTTCCAGTACTGGGGATTAAACCTAGGACTTTCACACTGAGCTAGAGCCCAATTCTTTGTTTTGACACAGGGTCTTATTAAATTGTCTAAACTGGGTTCCTGCCTGGTATGGTGGTGCACACCTGTAATCCCAGCATTCAAGAAACTGAAGCAGGAGGATCACTGTGAGTTCAAAGTCAGCCTAAACCACATGGTGAGACTCTGTCTCAAAAAGACAAAAATAGGGCTGGGGATTTAGCTCAGCAGATATAAGTGCCTGCCTTGCAAGCGTTCGATCCCTGGTACTGATAAAAAATTAAAAAGACAAAAATAAATAAGTAAACAAACTAGGCTCCTGCTGAGGAAATCATTATGCCTCAGCCTCCCAGGTATGCACAACCATGCCCAGTTTGACCATGAGTACCGTGGATTCTTTTTTTTTTTTCCTTTCCATGCTGGAGTCAAATACAGGGCCTTCACACTGAGCTACCTTCCCCAGCCTTCTGTTATCTTGAAGAAAGGGCTTTGAAAAGTAGCTTAAATTGCACAGGCTGGTTTGAACTTTCAGAGTTATACTCTTTTTTTTTTTTTTTTGGTACCGAACTCATGACCTTGCGCTTGCCCAGCAGAGGTTTATACCCCTAAGCTAAATCCCCAGCCCCCAAAATCCACCTGAAGACTCCTAGAATTACTAATTTTTTTTTTTTTTTTTTGGTACCAGGGATCGAACTCATGACCTCATGACCTTTTTTGGTACCAGGGATCGAACTCATGACCTCACACTTGCCAGGCAGGCGCTTAAGCCACTGAGCTAAATCCCCAGCCCTGGTTTGAACTTTCCATCCTCCTACCTCAGTCTCCCAGAGTACCGAGATCACAGGTGGCACCATCGGGCTAGGGAGTACTGTTGAGTTCTTGAACTCAACAATATGCCGTAGCCCCAGTGCCTGTGATGAATATGGAAGAGTAAAGGAACAGAAAGGCTGTTCCAGAAGTGAGCAATGACACTGAGATCAGGGAGCTGGAGACATATGAGTATGTATTTTGAAGATAAGTATCAGGTAACTGGTTATGATTCTCCTTACATTCAGATCCCACATTTCCTACCTTTTAAAAAAAATGTCTTAGGGCTGGGCATGTAGATCAATGATAGAATGCTTGCCTAGCATACCTGGGTTCCATCCCCAGAATCGTTTAAAAAACAAACACTCCATTCATCTCCAGCTTGTATCTCATTTTTCTGTTCCCCCATCTTTTTATAGCAACTTTATTGAGACATAATTTGTACCACGCAACTCACTCATGTAAGGCATACATTCAATGATATTTAAATCACAAACTTGTGCAACATAACCACAATCAATTTTAGAACATTTTCATTACTCTGAAATGAAACTCAATACTCATTACCAGTTACTTCCCATTTCCCTCCCAGTCTCTTCCCCAACCTGTGCCCTAGAAAGGCAGCCACTAATCTAATTTCTGTCTGTATCGATTTCCCTATTCTGGACATTTCATATAAGTGGAATCATATAATATGCAGTTTTTATGATCAGCTTCTCTCACTAGCATAATGTTTGATTTTTGCTTTTGTTCTCCCATATTGAGGATCCAACCCTGGGCCCCATGCATGTTAGGCAAGTGCTCTGCCTAGGACTCCAGTCCTAGGATGTTTTCAAGGGTCATTTGATTGGTAGCACGTCTCAGTATTTCATTTCTTTATACTACAGAACAACATTCTTTTGTATTTTATTTCTTCAATCATCAGTTGATAGAAATTTGGTTTGTTTCCATTTTGGAGTTGCAATGAATGAGGCTGCTATTAATATTCATGTGCAGGTTTTTGTGTGGACATATGTTTTCATTTCTCCTCAACTCCTTGATATGCATCTAAGAGTAGAATTCCTGGGTCCATGTAACCTTTTAAGGAACTGCCAAACTGTTTTCTAAAGCAGTGCATCATTTTCCATTGCCACTAGCAGCCTTTGAAAGTTCCAATTACTCCACATTACTACCTGTCTTTTTTATTGCACATCTTAGTGGGTATGAAGTAGATTTTTTTTTTTCACCAGGGATTGAACTCACGACCCCGCACTTGCCAGGCAGGCTCTTATGCCACTGAGCTAAATATCTGGCCTCCTGTGAAGTGGATTTTTGATCTGCATTTCCTTGGCAGGCTAATGCTGTTAAGCATTTTTTCATTGCCCCCATGAAGTCCTTTGGAGAGCTATCTACTCAGATTAGATCTTTTCTCTACTTCTTGTTTGAGTTCTGTTGTTCATCTTAATTGAAGTTCTTAATGGATTATCCTCTACAAGCCATCTATACTTCTTTACAGTCTTTTACTCATCAAGCCATTCGGTCTCACATTTGCTTCCTACTCCTCTGAAATTGCTTGTCAAAATCATCACCTATCTCTATATGAACAAAATCAATGGCTATTTGAGGCCTGCAAGGACAAATTAGTGAGAACCTGTCTCAGAATTAAAAAATTTAAAGGGCTGGGATGCAGCTTGCCTCTAGGTTCAATAACCAGTACGGGGGGAAAAACCCTGAAGTATAGTCAAAATTGAGAGCATAAAATAGGGTAATACTGCTAAAAATGGGAAGATGGGGTTAATGCTAATATATTATCACTAAATTACAACCATTTAAGTTAACTTATTACTAATAACAGAACTAATATTTATTGTAAACAGGGCAAGGTGGTCCATGACTCTAGTCCCAGCTACGCAGGAAGCTGAGGCAGGGAATTCCCTGAGTTAAGAAACTCAAGGCCAGCCTGGGCAATATAGTGAGACCTCCCCTTAAAAAAAAAGCTGTCTAAGCAAGAGCTTTTAGATTTAAATGTTGTTAGTACTCACTTTTATTACATCTGATTTGCCGGAAACTAGATAGAAGTATAGTATACACAGAAAATTCTCTCATAAGTATGAATGATTATAGTGTTATTTCCTACATTCTCTTTCCTAAGTAAACACCTTTGACAATCTCAGGTAACTGAAGCTTCTCAAAGAGTCTGGAAGCAGGGGTACCTACCGGTTAGTCCTCCTCTCATCATTGCCTCCAGCTCCCACAAAGGCCCTCAATATATTAATAGCAAGAAAAAATGGAAATCTATGCAAAATAGGTAGGAAAGATAAATTCTCCAAGTTAAACTCAGCCCCTTTTCTTTTTTCCAAAGGAAATGATTGTTGATGCTATGAGGAGTTAAACTGTACTAACACATGCCTGGGGGCTGACGTCAGGGGAGGCGTGGGAGGGCCCTTTTCCAAGGATGAAATTCTGCTAGTCCTCTACACTTCCTCTTTCAGCCTCACATACTCACCAATCTCACTACGGGGGCAATTTCTTCAAATATTTCAGGAACACAGATGGAAGAACTAATCTTTCTGCTTCAGCCTTTTTGTTAACTAACCAAAAGTAACTGAAGGCAATGAAAACTGTTTTTTTTTTAAGTATATTAAATGATACTGCAGAATTCCTTTTTGAGACCCACATTTCCCTCTTCTGTAACTACTTTAATTCCAAAGAAATGAATGGAAATTTAACATGACATCTCAAGGCAGAATCTCTTTATTAGACATTATACATTCCTAACTGCATTCCTTTATTTATCACGTCAAAAAAAGAATAAGAAAACTAGGATCATCATGAGATTCTTAGCAACCACCTTTCCCCATAAGTGAAGTATATAAGTACGTTTCAATTTTTTTTGGAGGAGTACCAGGAATTGAACTCAGGACCTCACAATTGCCAGGCAGGTGCTATGCTGCTGAGCTATATCCCCAGCCCCAGTTTCAAAATGAAATACTCCTACTTTTTAAAGTCAAGTAAATAAAATTAATACACTTCAAGCAAGTCACAACAGTGGGGTACAAACAGTTCTTCAAACTGATATCACTAGCAATTACTTTTTTATCCCACAAACTACAGCTGATGAATATAGCTAACGGTAAATTATAATATCAAGTTATAATATAAAAATTCCCTTTATTTAAAGAAAATAACAGGTATGTATAATTTGATTGGTTTTTATTTTAGTTTCCTCTCTAAAGATGATGCTGGGATGATGCTGGGATACAGTCTTGTGCATGCTAAGCCTGTGTTCTGCCACTAAGCTACACCTCCAGCTCTATTTCCATATTTTAAAAATTTTGGACAAGTCCAAGAACTTTATTACATGGACGTGTTCTACTTGAGAAACAGATCCTTTCTTTCTCTTCCTGTGTGTGCGTATGCACACACTCTATGTATGTGAGTGTGTGTGTGTGTATCACTAGGGACCGAACCGAGGCCTTCACACCGAGCTACTTTCCCAGCCCTTTGCATTTTTAATTTTAAGACAGTCTTGCTATGTCAATAAATTGCTGGGAGGCTAAAATTGAGATCATAATAGAAAAGGCAAATTAACTACTGTCAAAATTAAAACTCCATCTTGGTATTTTTAAAAAGCTTGTAAAGGCACAGACACCAAACTGCTACCAGTCATTGTCTTTGAGGAGTGGAATCTGAGCAAAGTACTACAGAACACAAAGAGAATTTTCTTTTCTTAATTTCTTTATGCTTAAAAACAAGTATGTCTTACATTTATCACTAAAAATTAATAGAAGTCATTTTAAATTTCAGCCTTAGGTAAAAACTGTACAAATTATATAAGTAAGTACATTCAAAATATTCTTCTCCAGCCAGGGGTTTTGCTCACCGGCACAAACATTTGTTTAGAAGTACGAGGTCATGAGTTCAATCCCCACTACCAAAAAAAAAAAATCTTCTCCAAACAGAGAAACAAATATATTAAGTCCCCTCCCAAAAAAATATGCATATATATTAAGTCCCATATGTCAATGTCAAGAGAAAGAACACTGCGATAATGCATGAGTTCAAATCCATCTGACATTGAAAGCTTCTGTGTACACATAGGGTCAGATACACAGCCATGGCACGACGCACATACACAGCGCCCTGAGCTGTAACACCGACCTGTAAGAATCCAGAGTCCTGAAAGTATTAGTGATTATATATCTGCTTCCTCTCCTGCTCTGCCTACTGTTTCCAGAATTGCTGCTCATATCTCACAAGTTATGAGGAAGAGATAGGCGATTTGAATCCAAGTCCATGACCATACCATTCATCCCCAATACTACACTAGACTTAAAAGTTCGTTAAACATTTTCCATACTGAGAAAGGAGAGAGAGTAGAGAGCTAAGAAAAGAGATTTTTAGACATCTTTAAATACATGAAACTCCAAAATTGGGAAAAATTAATTGGGGGGATTCATTTTACTTTATTTTAATGGGGCTGTGGATGATCTGAGAAAACTGAAGGGAAACAAGGAAGAGAATCTATATAGTACAGTGCTACCTAGATTTAAAGAGAATAAAGAGATCATATAGTCCCCTTTTGAAAATACTTATATAAGATATAATAATATATATTATATTTGATAGGGGATATAAGTACATACATACATAAATAACCAACAATATATAGGAATATTTAGTTCTTAAGGACATAGAATGAATAGCATTCCAGCTAACATCCATGAACTAACACTAGTGCTTTGGGTCTATAAACATTCACCCACTACTTTGGTCAGATGCTTGTACTTAAATCTACCTATAATGGTCTCTTTAGGTAAAGTGGTAGGAATCTTTCCCTACCCTCTAACTTTTCATTACATAAGTGGGGAAAAAAACTCTAAATATCTATAACATGTTTTTTCTTCAAAGAACAGCTATAACACACCGAGAGTGAATGGAGTCTTCATGCTACAGTGCGAAGTTCCTCTTAATCAGGACTGTTTGTCCTATAATGCAAAAAAAAAAAAAAAAACTTCCAAAGATAACTCGGGCAAATGTGGACAGGATTGTTGATCTTTCCCTAGATGGCCCAGGTACCCAAACGCAGAACCACAACAACTGTGGTTAGTCATAAAGACTCCAAGGACCTCTGTCTGCTAAGTCTAGCTGTCTGCAGAGTTCCCAGTATCAGCTCCAAAACAAGACACCCCCAAAGCACAGAGCTTTCTGCCTCAATCCCAAGGCATGGCATCTCTCAAGGCTCCTTCCCCAGGGGCTGGGTAAGGCAAGGCCTCCAGTCCTGAAGAGCACACCAGGTCTTGGGGAGCTGTGCGCTTTCACCGACTACCTGTGATTTCAGCAAACTGGCGGTAGGTGGTATGGGGTGGGAGGAGGCAGGATGAGGGAGAACAAGCGGTTCATGAAAAAGATAAAACAATCTTTAGGGGGTGGCCCGGGGGATAGGGTCTGAGAGGACATATTCTCGCCGTGGAGGTTAGTGCATCAGCAGGAAGTCAAACTAACTTCATTTCAAAGGCTAACAAACTGGAAAGTTTGATTTGCTTTTAATTCCCCTGTCTCCTCGGGCCTCCCATAAAGAGACTGGAAATTCCTTTAACTCCAGAACCAGGTGAGAAAAAGCACCCCAAAGAAGTGGCCAAAAGGGAGAGGCGCTGAGACAGGAGGGACGGAGAGAGGAATCTGGTGCCCCTCTTAAAGGAGAAGGCGAAAACCAAGGGTATTCCCGGATCCCTAGAAAAGGAAGTAGCTGGAGTCCAAAAAAAGCGCGTTTCTCTACCTTTTTGTTGTTCTTGTTATAGCCAAAAGTCGAAATCCCAGGCCTGGAAGTCACTGATAGCAGCATTTTCTCTTTAATGTTAGGAAGCTGAGAGAGAGGAGAGGGAGAAGGAAAGGGAGGGGAAAGAGGAAGGGAGAGGGAGAGAGGGAGGGAGGGAGGGAAAGAGGGAGGGAAAGGGAGAAGGGGGGAGGAGAAAGGGAGAAAAGGAGCAGGGGAGAGAGGTGGGAGGGGGCCTGCGGGTGAGAGGGAGCTGGGGCTGCTCCTCTGCGTCACTCGGAGAAGTTAACCCGGAGTGGGATGCTCCCAGCCGCCTCCACTGGGTCCTAAAGTCCGAGGCGTTCTGTTTATTTATTTTCCATAGGCTCAGTAGTTACCGCTAGAAAGAAGCGTTCTTAGGTCTAACCCTTTTCAAACTCATATCCTTTCTTCTATAAACAAACTCTGATTCTCTCGAGAAAACAATGAAAATTTCCCTTTTCCTTCAGATCTCAGCTATAACATTTCAAGCTGTATATTTAAAGGACCACTGAGACACTGCTTTGAAGATACGAAGAAAACCGTACTCAGGCAGGATGTGTAAGACTTCCCAGGGCCAGGGATACAGCTCTGCGGCACAGCACCTGCCTGGTAAGCCTGAGGTCATGAGTTTGATTCCTGGTACCAAAATAATAATAATAATAATAATAATGCTTCCCCTATTTTATATTTAGGGAATGAATATATGCATGAATATGAACCCAGGGCCGCCTTTGCACTAAGGTATAGCCTCAGCTCTTTTTTAAGATTTTGAGACAAGGACTCACTAAGTTATCCAGGCTGGGCTTAAACTTGGGATCCTCCTGCCCCAGCTTCCTAGAGTACTGGGATTATAGGTATATGCCACTTGCCGGTTTATTAGATGACCTTAATGAACTAAAAAGGAACGGAGGATCACACCAAAGTACAGAGAAAATTAAAGAGTATGGGAAATAACTAATTTCAGATCCTTAGACACTGTGTTTCTCTGGGGTCATAGTGACTGACACCTGCCACTCCTATTCTAGATGCTCTGAGGAAGGAGCTCAGGCTGAGGAAGGCATTACATTCACCTGTGCGATGAGCCTCCGGGCCTGCAATTTCTTTAAAAGTTGGAAGCTATGTTACTTGACTCTTTATCCTTCTATTTCCTAGTCTTCAAGATCTATAAAGCTGAAACAAGTTTAGAAACTTACCAAACCTGGAATTTATGTCCAAACTGAGGTTCGCAGAGTTGGGATGTCTGCTTCAAGTTGTCTCTGAGCTGGAAAAAAAAAAAAAAATATATATATATATATATATACACACATATGTATATATATACATGTATGTATATATATACATATACACATATGTGTGTATGTGTATATATATACATATACACACAATATATATAAATGTATATTTAAAAACCTTATGCTTCATGGAAAAAATATATAAAATTTCTTAGGAAAAAACATAATTGAAGAATCAAGAACCTAACACCATAGCAACAACACTTACCTCTGGTAGTTACAAAGAAATGCCCTTGAAGAAGTATCTTAGTATGAAAAGAAACTTGCAGGAAACCAAAACTTTAAGAATGATACCCAGGAACCCTGCTTATCCGAGTCAAACCGATTTAGAATGAGAGACTTAAGATCTCTTCTAAAGACCATCTTGTTGCCATCATAAATATTCTCCAGACAAAAATTCACCCTGTCTACTTTATTACAATAAACATGAAGCCCACACCCTCCCTCAATGAAGTCCAAGCCTTTAG
>PVJX010033265.1:0-19817 GCA_004027295.1 Dolichotis patagonum
AAAAAAAAAAAAAAATCACCTCCCGCCCCGGAGACCCCAGTTCTTTACAGCTGTGCCTCCCTTTTCCCTCTTCCTCTTCTCTGTCTTCTCTGTCCCCCTCGCTCTCCTTTTTTCTTTCTGTGACAGTCTCACCATGTTGTTCACGCTGGCCTTGAACTTTTGGTGATCGTCCTGCCCCAGCCTCCCCAGTGCTGGCATCACAAGCCTGAGCCACCACGCCTGGCACTCTCCCCGCTGCCTCCTCTGTCCTGGAGGAGGAGAGGCACAGGTCGTCTCCGTGGCCCCTGAACCCCTCTCGCAGCTCAGAGCCTCGCAGCTCAGGCCAGGGCGCAGTGGCAGAGTCTGAGGGAGCCCGGACCGCCTTGCCCTGCCGCCAGCCTTGGCTCTGGCCATGGACCCCATCCACATGCAGGCTTCCCTGGGGAGGCGGTGGCCAGGCTGCTGGGCAGGAGGCTCCCTCCCGCCCAGGTTCCCGCGCTGCCCACCCCCAGGCTGTGATCAGGCCTGTGCTCCTCTCCCCGCACCTCCTCTGCGGGGTCCAGGGGCTGAGAGGTCAGGCTGACGAGTCCGAGGGTTTGGAGGTGTGTGCATGTAAGTGTCCGAGGTGGGGTGGCGGGCAGGACTGCCCTCCTGCCCAGCACAGAGGCCCCGGCAGCCTCATCCAGGCCTCGGGTGCACCTGTGATTCCGGCGTTTGGTGGCTGTTTGGTCCGTGGTACCGCCCACCCATGGTTTCTTCGGAAGCAGCTGCTGACCCAGGCAGCTGTATTGCAGGTTCTTCTGGCCTCAGAGAAAGAATTGGACAAGACAAGCCAGTAACAGTGCCAAGAGGTGTATTCGAAAAGCGCAGGGTCAGTGAGCGTGGGAGAGACCAGCTCAGCAGCCGAGCTGGGGAGGGGACGGAGAGAAGCGGAAAGCACACATGAAAGCCCAGGCCCAGGGGAGAGGAGCCTCCCCGAAGCTGCTGGGGACCTGCTGCTTTCTGTGCCGGCCGGTCCTTCCAGGCCGTCCACATCCCGTGGGAGCCCGTGAGAAGTTCTGCACCCGGGCTCCTCGAGGCCCCCTGGGATCTTGACCAGCAGGTCCCACTCATTTCCCCAGTGAGCTTTGCCACACTCCGCCTCGCAGCTCAGGCCCAGGGACTGAATTCTGAGCCTTCACACTAAGGTGCAGCCTCAGCCTTGTCTCCCAGGCTGGGCTCAAACATGTGACCCTCCTGCCTCAGCTTCCCAGGGTATTGGTGTGACGGCACATGCCACCATGTCTGGCACCCCCACCACTTTTGGTAGTCAGTTCCCATCTGCATTTGAGCCTCGGGTGTTGCTCAGGGGCCAGGTGGTGCCCTTTGTGCCCAGGTGAGGCCCCACGCTGAGTGTAGCCAGCAGCTGGGGTCACAGGGTCCCTGCTGACGTGGCCCTTAGCAGGTGGCCCCTGTGCTGGGACTAGGCACCGCAGAGGCCTGGGCTGAGGTCGGGCGGGCAGCTTCCTGCGTGTGGTGAGGAGCTTGTCCGGAAGCACAGGGCTGGGGACAGTGTCTGGGGGGGGGGTTGTGGGGGGGGCTCCACAGTGGGGACTCGAGTAAGCATGGGGCCCGGGAAGGCAGGGGTGTGGGCAGGGGTGGTGGCACTGTGTGTCTGCCCCCAGGGCTGCTGTGAGCAGGTGTCCAGCATTCTGTGAGACTCAGTTGCCCAGCCATCAGGGAGGGGGCCGTGTTGGCCCAGGGCTCCCGGTGCTGTTGCCCCTGACTCCAGAGCAGTGTGGGTGGGCACCCGGCCCTGCTGTGGCAGGGTGCAGGGCCTGCTGCTCTGCCCAGCCTTGGCTTTGTGCTGGGCCCTGTGAGCTGAGCTACATCCCCAGTCCCTTTTTTAAAAATTGTATTTATAATTTTTTTTAAATTTTGAGGTGGTCTCACTAAATCACCAAGTTGCCCGGGCTGGACACTGACTCATCACCCTCCTGCCTCAGCCTCCCAAGGCTGGGATGACGGGCATGTATATCTGGGCCAGCTTTGAATCTCGGTTCTTGATGTCCCTGGTGGTGTTCAGCCTCGGGGTGGGGGAGGGCAGGCGCCGTCACCTTGTGGCTGTGCACACGGTGGGTAACAGGTTCCCTGGCCTTTCCTCAGGGCCAGTTGGGAACAGAGACCCCTGTGAGTCTGTCCTGGGAGCCTGGGGCTGGCAGAGACCCGGTGAGGACACCCGGGCTGGCCTGTGGCTGCAGGCATTGTCCTGGGGAGGGAGGAGGTGACTGGGAAGACGAGCCCGTGCCCGGCTCGCCACCTCCTGTGCCAGGCCAGGCAGCCTCGGCCTCCTTTTTTTATCTCGCCCACAGCGAGTCATTTCACTTCAGCACTGGCCTTCAGAGTGACATTTACATATTAATATTTCCTGGGAGCCGTGGCTGCAGCGAGTGTCTGCCGCATGGCCTCACGTCCTGCGAGGGAGATAAAGCGGGCTCCTCGGTGAACAGCGACAAGTGAAAGCGGCATGGCCGGGAGGCCCCCGGCGCCCGTCAGCACGCGCTGTGCCGCCGACAGCGGCCCCGGCGCCCCTTCCTGCCCACGCTTTATCTCCTCTGACAGAGGACACGCTCTTTGTCAAGGGCTCTGCCTCCCGCCACTTCCTGCCTCAGTCCCTGAGCTGCTGACAGGGACAGGGAACGGGATGGGGCCACTGGCCTGAAACACCCAGCAGGCAGGCAGGCAGGCTGGAGTGGGTGCAGCTGGCACCGCCGGCAGGGTTATCTCTGCCCTTCAGAGCCTGGTGGCGTGGCTTTGGGGTGCAGGGGACTGTGTGGCGGGGCCCCCAGTGGTGATGGCCGGGTCACATCTCCAGCCCTCGGATGCAAGAGAACAGGAAAGTCTCAGGGCAAGGGGGACTCTGTGCAGAGAGAGCCGGTCACAGAGGAGGCCACAGTGAGGGGCAGGCGGCGAGGGCAGCACCCTGGGGACCAGCACCTGGTCCCCCAGAAGGGTGGGGTGACCGTCTGGTCTCCCAGCCTGGAGAAGGGATGGCGGGGCCACTGCGGGAGGCTGGGCCTTCCTGCCGTAATGGCATGTGTGGTGCACACGCCCTACCCGTGCAGCCTGGTGAGTCCCAAACCGGCTCACCCAGAGGCACAGCCCTCGTGTGGCTGCACCCCTCCCTGGACCCCATTCTGCCCTAGTGGACATCGTGCAGGGGGTCCATGGGTGGCACCCACCTGCCTGGCTCAGGCCCCCGCCCCTCCCTCACCTATGTGACCTCAGACTGAGGCCTTAGTGTGCCTCAGTTTCCCCCCTGGGTGATGAGATGTGAAGTACTGTGAGGGGGCCCTGTGGGCCCTGGCTTCAGGTAACGTCCCTAGTGGTGGCCTGCACTCTCTCCATTGTTGGCACAAGTACAGGGGGCGGTGTGTGTGTTTGTGCTTCCCCCACCCCCAGACTGGGCTCCAAACTTGGCGGGCAGGGCGAGGCATGGAAAAGGCCTCCTCAGTACTGCAGACATGGGGTCCCTGAGACTCCCCTCAGGACCACAGCGCTGCAGGCTCCTGGCCCTCCCAGCTACGCAGGGACCCGGGGACCTGTGCTAACATCCTGGAATGCTGGCACCGATGCCAGTCACTGCTCGCCATTCAGGAAGCTGGAAGTCCGAGCAGGGTTTGGGATGCATGCTGCCGAGCACCTGCCCTGCATTTCACAGTGACTCAGGGTGGCTCCCAGAGGGCCATGGTCCACCCTGAGGGGCCTAGGGGAGGTGACACTGCCCAGAGTCCTGGGCCCGTGTGCAGGTGTGCGGGGTGTGGAGGGTTTCGTGCATGAGCGAGTTGGGTGTGTGTGCGCATACCTGCGGCGCCCCAGCCTTGCCTTGGAGCTAGGAGGCCTGGGGTTTGTTACAGTCCCATCCCCCCCCCCCAGCAGGAAGGTGCTGGGTAAATATTTGTTGATTGACTGCCTGATGACATGGCTGTGGCTAGAAGGAGAGAGTGAATAGGGGCGGGGTAGGGCGGAGGGATGCTGGGTTGAGACCCTGGGACCTCTCGCCCTGGGTGGGGGGACAGGACTGACACTCCCGGAGGAAGCGGCCGGGTGGAGGGCTCTGTGCTGCTGGTGGCTGTACCCAGTGGCTCCTGGCAGCCCTGGCACACATGCCAGGCAGCGGGTCTGTGTACTGGGGTGGGGGCAGATGTCGTCACTGCAGGGAGGCCACTGGCCAGTCTGCCAGCAGCAGCCCTGGGAGGAGGTGCGCAGGATGCACTGTCGTGCGCACACGCATGTGTGCAGGGGGCCGTTGGTCCTGACCAGGGGCTAGGGCTGCTGACTCGACCTCCTTGCGAATGGAGGGGCCTTGGGTGCTGGGACTAGGGGGAGCTGTGGCGCCTGGTGCCCATCTCGGGGCCCTGTGTCCAGCCATCCCTGCACTGAGTCTTGCAGTGGCCCTCGGGGGCCCGGGCGACCACAACTCTGCCCCTCAAGATGGAGCAGGGGTCGTGGGGCGGTGGGCAGATGCCGAGGTCCCGACATGGAAGTACCTGGCTGTGTGGCTCCAGGCAGGTGTGAGGCCTCTCTGGGGGCCTCTGCTGTCCACCTTGGCGTTGGCTGAGCAAGCAGTTTAGGAGACAGCAGTGCACAGAGTTGCTCCCAGGCCGGGTGTGGGGCACACTGCTGTAATCCCAGCACTCAGGAGGCTGAGGCAGGAGAATCGCTGTCGAAAGTTGGAGAACAGTCTGGGCAACATAGTGAGGTCCTGTCTCAAAAGAACAAAAACAAAAACAACTCAAAAAAAAAAAAAACCCACAAAGATGGTCTTGGAGGATGAGGTCCCAGCAAAGGCCCTGGGCAAGGAGACAGCTGGTTGTCAGATGGGCCGGGCCAGGGATTTAGCTCAGTGGCTTAAGCGCCTGCCTGGCAAGCTTGAGGTTGTGAGTTCGATCCCCGGTACCAAAAAAAAAAAAAAAAAACAGTGGCTTAAGCGCCTGCCTGGTTGTCAGATGGGCCTGACTGGGCTGGGAGGACCTGGGGTTGCCGCCTCCGTCTCCCCACTTGCTGCTTGAAGGGGCAGTGCTGAGGCCACCTGGGCATCTGAAGGGGACCCTTGGTGACCTGAGGCTTGGCAGCAGACACAGGGCTGTGGTTGGGCCCCTGCATCTAGGTATGAGTCTGGGCTGACCACACTCCAGGGCAGGGTGCGTGGGGCCAGGCCAGGGTCACCTTGGGAGAGGAGTCAGGGCCGGTAGGTCAGCTCCCTGCTGGCCATCTGTGGCCTTACAGCCTCCTGTGACTACATGAGTTGGGAGAAGAATGGTACCCCCTGGGGAAACTGAGGCAGTCTGGCCGTACCATGGGGCCTGTCCAGGATGCCCCTCCCCACACATCTGGCACCCCCGGCACCCAGGCCTGGCGGTGCGGGGACCAAACCCACAGGGTCGTGGCTAACAGGCCCTGGCCTCCCAACACACCCGTTCCAGGACAGGACACTGCCTCTGTGCAGCCACCTCCCTGCCCGGGGCTCAGGGTACATCGCCCCCACAGCACGACCTGCGCCCTGGGAGCCCTGGGACGACACCCAGCACCTCTGTCCCACACCGGGGTGGTGGCACCCTAGGCCCAGGCCCAGTCCACCCCCTGTGTAAGATGCCAACAAGTGCCGGGCGTCAACCTGGAGGGCGAGAGGCCTTGTGGCAGAGTGGTCTGTGGGTCCCAGGGCAGAGGGGGTGCAGGGGCTAGGCCAGTACCAGCTTCCTCGTTCATGGCCCCCCTCCCTGGCCCCCGATGCCCAGGACAGGTGGAAGGGGACTGCTGTGGGCAAAGGCGCTGCTCAGGCTGGGCCACGGGTGACGCACTCGGGGCCCTGGATGGCGGCTTTACACACCTCCCCTTGTGCTGATCGGAACGGGCTCTGTGAGGCTGGTAGGAAATGAGGGGATGTCTGGAAATCCCCCTGGGCAGCGCCTGCCCTCCTGTCACCCTCTGTCCCCCGATTTCCAGCTCAGCCATCTGCCCTGGCTCTTTGAAGCCTGTGGAACCATTTAAAAGGCTCCTGGAGATATTGATCAGTCTCTCTAAAATGGATTATCCCGTTTGCCTCCCAGCCTGCCTGGATGCCCTGGGTGAGATCAGACAGGAGTTATGTTCGCCGGAGGCAGAGGGAGCAGGGCGAGGATGTATCTCCCGTCGGCAGTGCAGTCTTATCGGGGCTGAACTCCGAGCTCCTTTGGAGTTTGGTGCCTGGGCAGGCGAGCAGGCGGCGACAGGAACCCTAATCTCACTGTGTGCAGGGCGGGCGAGGGCGAGGGCGAGGGCCTTTTCCCCTCCAGCTCCTCCCTGGAGAAGCTGCACCCTTTGGAATCCTGCTGCAGCCTACCCTGGGGCAACAAGCCTGGGCTTTGGGGTTCCTGGGGAGCAGCGGGTGGCACTTCCTGGTCACAGGCCATTTTGGGGCACATAGCCCAGGAAGTGCAGTGCGGAGGGGAAAGGGTGCCGGGCATTGATGGTCTGGGTGCCCCAATCCAGGGCCGTGGGTGGTGCCCAGTTCGGCCCTGTACCCTGGCATACGAGGCGGTGCCTGGCCGCTCCCTCAGCCCCCACTGCCCTGCTGCCCCGGGCTGGCTTTGTGCATGGCTATGTTGATTTGCCAAGGAACTGGGCCTGTGAGGAAATGAGATGGGGGCTCCCTCACTCTCCCCCAGGACGGACCGGATGGCCCTGGTCCTGAGACAATGGCCCAGAGAGGGACCAGGTGCTGGGGCCAGGAAAGGACAGCTGCCTGGGAAACACTGCCCACCATGGACTTGAACTTGGGCCACAGAGCAGTGTCCACCCCTACGTGGCCTGAGACTCCCGTGGCCCCGAGACCCACGGGAGAAAGCACACGGTGCCCGTGGGTCTGGTTGGGGAACAGAGGCTGGGCCTGGTGTCCACGGAGACAACTGCCATGAGCAGTGATCAGTGATCAGCTTGTTCTTGGGAACATTCGCTTTTTTTACATTATTTTTTCAGTACTGGGATTGAACCAGGGCACTGCACTGGGCAAAGGCTGTATGTTGGTCTCTATCCCCAGCAGCCCTTTTTATTTTTTGAGACAGGATCTTGCTAAATTGTTCAGGCTGACCTGGAATGAACTTGTGATCCTCCTGCCTCAGCCTCCCTAGTAGGTGAGATTACAGGTGTGCACTGTCACACTTGGTAAAATGCTCCCATCTTGAGAGCCCAGCTCACTGGTGCTAGACACATGCGTGCCTGCGTGCCCACCACCTGGGTGCCCACCACCTGGAACAGCTCAGCCCACGGCCACGGCTCCAGAAAGCCCCCCTCTGCCTCCCCAGCCAGCCTGGGGATTGCTGTCTCTACCTCGCCCCAGAGAGGTCGCTCCCTTCTTCCTGTCCTCGGCTGTGCCAGAGTGCTGCAGCAGGAAGTGACGGCGCCTGCAGAGCTGCCACGCTGTCCCTTTCCAGTCCTGTCCCTGGCTCCCGTAGTACTACACCCAGCCTGGCCTCCCACTGTCCCTGCTCCAGGGACCTCAGAGGACGGTCACCAAGCGGTGTTCTTCAGCTTCTCCTGCAGTTTGAGTCTCGACCCCCTCCCTCAACCCAGCTGTTTCCGGGTGTGCCACGTGCCACCCCTGTCGGCCCCTTGTCCCTGATGGCCCCGGGAGGCCCAGTCGTGGTGACAGATGTCCCCACCACTCCCTGTGCCCTGCAGTCCGTGCCGGGTGCAGCTGCCAGCTGGAGAACACCCTTCTCATGGGGTCACACCTCCTTCCTGGGGACAGTCTGTTCCAGGTCACTGCTGAGCAGAGCTCACACAGAGCTCTGCACAGTTTGATACCAACAGGCCCTCACTGTCATCTGGGGGGCTGTTCTGTGAGTGTCTGCAGGGACAGTGACCTTGGACAGTAGGTGTGGGCAGGGTGACTTGGGCCAGCTCCTGGCTAATGGTGCAGCCCCTGCCTGGCCTTTGTGGAGCTGGGAAAGGACCCCAGGAGGCCACCTCAAAGCAAGATGGTGGAAGCCCAGAGTCAGGTGGCCCACGACGTGCCAGGTGTCCCTACATGCAGGCCAGGCCTCACAGTGCTGGCAGGACAGTGTGCAGGGTCAGGCCTCCAGCTGCCCAACCAGCCCCAACGCAGGGAGGACATGGCTGCCTTTGCCTCCTGTGACCTGGAAGGGACCCCAGTGAATAGGAACCGGGCCTCGGCGCTTCCGCCTCGCTGGCAGGGCGCAAATATCACTGGAGGCGCCTCTGTTGGGTGTTTCCCAGTGGGAGGAAGCTGCAGAGAGCAAAGATTTGCCCTTTTATCAGCAGCCCAGAAAGGAGGGTAAGAGAGCAAAGCCACTGTCACTAAGGGTGCGACTGTTGGCTGATAAGAGCAAGGCTGGGTGACAGAGTGACAGGAGAGGAGGGTAGGACCCTTGCTCTGGCCTCTGGGGCGCCCTCCAGGGCTTCCTCTGCCTTGTCCCGAGAGCCTGCCCAGCCCAGCTCCGCCTCCTGCCCCTAATCTCCCAGAGCTTCCATCGGGCACCTGCCTAGTGCCAGGCCCCGGGCTTCACAGATGGACACACAAATAAGGGCTGAGCTGTGACCAAGTAGTGGCTGCAGAGAGGACAGCAGCTGTGCAGACCCTGAGGCCATGGCAAAGCAGGCAGAGGACTCAGGATCTTCCAGGAGGCAGCTTCCCAGGAAGGAAATCCTGGCCACTGCCCAGGACCGGCAGCACCCAGCCAGGTTCCAGCACAGCTTCTGTGACTTTGGCCAGCGGCCAGCACTGTTCCAGTTCCCAGTGGGGCTCACTTTATGGAAGTGGCTAAAGCCCAGAGGGTCAGGCAGGCTCCCCAAGATAGGCCAGGCCATATCCGCCCTCCCACGCAGTGGGGTTGGCAAAGGCCAGAGGCACTGGGAACAGGGTAGGTTTCCTGGTAGAGGCGGCTCTGAGGGGTCCCCCTGTGCTCCTCTCCCCATGCCCCAGCCTCCTGCAGCCATGGGGGAGCACTCCACACTCAGGTTGGGAGTCCACCGAGGCTCGGGCTGGTGGCCGAGTACCAGGTGGGTCTTGGCCTGGGTGCTCCACCCCTGGGAGGCTGAGCCACCGAGACAGGTCTATGAAGGAGCCTCTTCTGCACTGCCCTAAAACGGAGGGGAAGGCAGGAAGGGTGCTTAGGCTCCCAAGGAAGCGTCAGCCCCTGGGGCCATGACTACAGCAGGGGCAGTCTCCAGAACTCAAGACCTGGACTGCTGCTTGGCAAGGGGAAGTGCCCTGGGGGATGAGTGGGGGACAGGCCATCAGATCCTGTGCCACCAGGGCAGTTGAGGGTAGGGGGTGGTCAGGCCCTGAGGCTGTGGCCCATCGGGATGGGGAAGCCAGGCCCCCAGCACTGCTCATTTCACGGCTCATTAGCAGCTCCTGATGCACCTGAAGGGGAGGCAGATGCCTTGGTCCTAGACCTGGGCCTGCGGGCATCTGTGTGTGCGTGGCCCTCCTCCCACTGTCCCCATGACAATTGATGAGGGAGGACCAGCCTCGTGGAGGGAGCCATCTTGCTTTTGGTGTGCACAGGCATCTGCTGGGGGCCAGGGAGCCGAGAGAGGGTCAGACTGTCATGCAAGGCTGCACTCCAAGGAACTCGAGGATGCTTGACGCCAACTCAGGCTTCAAAACTGCAAAGCAAATGTGGTGGCACGGTTTGTCATCACAGCTACCTGGGAGGCTGAGGCAGCAGGATTGAAAGTTGGAGCCTGGCTCAGGCATTTTAGTCACTCAGTGTGACCCTGTCCCAAATTTAAAAAGAGCTGAGAATTCGACCCAGAGGCCCTGGGTTCAGTCCTCAGTGCAGGAAAAAGGAGGCAGAGAGAGAACAATGGCGCACCAGGGCAGGGTTTAGCAGGTGCAGGGGTACAGAGTGGTTGTCCGCCCCCCAGGGACCTCTCCCAGTATACGTGCAGTGTCCTCTGGCCATGAGGCCATCTTTCTTTTTAAACTGTGTCTGCAGCTGACACCTGAGCAGGACCTGGTCCCCAGGGACAGTGGCTGGGCGCAGCCCTGGCAGTGGGCAGGCAGTCTGACTTCAGACTTAGCGGCTCCAGGCCCGGTGGGGATGGCAAGCAGCGGGGCCACCTTCGGGAGCAGGCCTGTGCCAGGTGCTCCCCGTGCCTCTAACCACCTTCTCGGGCCTCCCCTTCCATCAGGACCCTGGCCTCGCTCTGACGGTCCCTCTCCAACTGTCCTGGCTGCCCCCTGCCCAGCACGGCACGGTCCTGCAGGGCTCCCCACCCCATCCCAGTGGCTCCCCGCCCTGCCTGCGCCTGTGAGTGGCTTAATTAAGGAGCTGCGCAGTTTATTTGTGTATGGACCTGGTCTAATTGGTGTGTTTGTCTTTCCTCATTATTCCCAGCTGGACAGAGCCGTTTGAATAACCAGTGCAGAAAAGCCTGGATTTGTGCGACGCGGTGTCTGACTTGGAAACCTGCGCAGTGTCCTCGACATCAGCCACGCACAGGTTTGCGGGCTCCAGCCGCATGCCCGTGAGCACTTAATTGTGGGTGCAGTTAGTCAAGGCGGCGCTCTCTGCACATTTCAGGGGTGAGGGAACCTAATTACACCTGCAATTGAGCGCTTTAGCAGGGACAAAAGATGCCTGTTCAGCTAATTGCAGGCACCAAAATTGCCCCCGCAGAAAGAATCCCTGGTGGAGCTTTGAGAGCCGAGGCCACGAGGCCTAATAAAGAACAGAGAACTAGAATTACAGCGGCGGGGAGTGCCTGCTTTGGCCTGAAGGATCCAGCTTTTTCAACAGCCATTACACCTCTTGGTTGTGCTCTTGCGGGTGGAGGCTGCTCCGGCTGCTCTGTTTTTCATTAGTGCCTGCCTGAGCACACGGAAGTGTCACACCGGGGGGGGGGGGACGTGGGGTTCGTCACCTCCTTGCACCTCTCTGCTGCTGGTTGTGGTGACTCAGCGGGTGTGCCCTGCCCTGTCACCTTGCTGAAGGTCCCAGTCCCGGTGTCCCTGGGAACTGCCTGCAGATAACCTGCTGAGCTGAGGTCCTACAGCAGTGGGGACTTAGTCCCTATCCCGCTGGGGCTGCCATCCGGGGTAACCTTGGGCTTTGGGTTCTTGTGCCCTGAAGGTGCCTCCGCCTTTGTCACCTCTCGCTGCTGCCCACACAGCAGCTGTCCTGCCCCATCGCCCCACTGCCTCCAGTGTCCCCGAGAACTTGCTGGGCTGTCGCTGCTGAGTGTGGGCGGGGGGGTCCCCGTGCCTGGCTGGCTCCAACTGTGCTACTTGGTGTGCTGGGGGGTTCCTTGCAGGCATAGCCAACGCTGGGGGGGACTCCAGGATCCTTGTGTCCGGCAGGTGTGGGCCACCTGGCTGCTTTGGAGGCCACCTTCGTCCGGTCCAGGCCTTGTCATCCTGGGCATACTGGGGACTCCGTCCTGACTAGGTTCTGCAGGAGGGCTGCTGGGCCTGCCTGTGGGTCTTCTGTGGGGTCCTGGCTGAGTGTGGTGAGGGTCGCTGCCAGCCCTTGGCTTACACAGCACTGTGCTGTGCTTTCTGCCTGCCCCCCACCAAGTCAGCAGTTCCAGCTTCTGAGCTCCACAGGGCTCTGTGACCAAGGACTCCTTCACACGGGGCCAGCTGCAGGGTTGGTGTTTGCAGCTGAGTCTTGGTGCTCTGGTGTGTCCATGAAACTGGGAGCATAGTGGTATTTTCTTCTGGGGTTTGGGTTGTCGGTACCGGGAATTGAACTCAGGACGTTGCGCTTGCCAGGCAGGTACTTGTGCTGCTGAGCTACATCCCCAGCCCTGGTTTGTTTTTTTGAGCCTTCATTTTGCTACATAGTTCAGGTTGGCCTTGAACTCATGGCAGTCCTCCTTCTTCGGCCTCCCAAGTGCTGGGATTGCAGGCATGCTGACCACGCCTGTCTTGGAATAGCCTTATGGGCCCTTAGGCAAGGTGTCTGCACCTCTTCAAACAGATGGGCGTGTGGTGGGGGCCTCAAAGGACAGGTGCCCTTGGTCAGATCACATGAAGGATCGCCGTGGGGACAGCCCCTCATTCAGGTGCTGGTCTCCTGGGTCATCTGGGTCCGACCCGCACTTTCCCTTTCCCAGGCAGCACAAGGCCCAGGAATTCTCCTGAGGAGCTGGGGAGATGCCGAACCATCCAGGCAGTGAGCCACAGTGGGGCTCGGGCACGTCACCATCACCTGTAGGCATTGCCTTGGGACAGGCAGCATTGCTCGGGGAGAGGCCCAGAGGGACCCGGTGTTTCAGGGCTTTCTTGGGGCGGCCTGGGTGCGTCACTGGGCCTGTTGCTGACCTCTGCGGCTGTGGCGGCTGGGCGTGGCTGGGCGTGGCTGGGTGTGTGCGTGCTGAACCGGTCAAGTCAGGCCTGGGTGCAGGGGGCCAGGAGGCTGCATTTGGTGCGTGGGCGCCGAGGACAAGGGCTGCGCAGGGCAGCTCGCTCTCTCTCCTCAGAAGCCTGTTCTGTTCCTTAAATGTCAAGCGAGCAGCTGGTGCGTCTGAGTTTTGTTAATCACAGGCTCCTGAGCTGGAAAACCTACAGGATCACTTAGCGCCAGCATCCTGCAGCAGGGGACACGGAGACCAGACCCTGTCCTGGCGCCTGCTCTGCAGAGTGCCACATGCACTCCCCCTAACCCGTGTGTCATCCGCCTCTCCTTAGGAGCTAAGGTGGGGCTGGGCGTCGCAGCGCCTGCCAGGGATCCCAGCACTCAGAAGGCTGAGGCAGGAGGATCACCCTGAGTTCAGAGCCAGTGTGGGCTCCATAGTGAGTTCAAGGCCAGGCTGAACTACAAGCAAGACCCTGTCTTGAAAGAAAAAATAAAAGCAAAACAAAAAGAGCTGAGGTGGAGAGAGACTTGGAAGAGTGCCCCACAGCAAACACTGGCAAGACTGGCTTTGGACACAGGGGTCGGGCCTGGGGTGTTTGTTTCTGGTTTTTGTGCTACTGCGGATTGAGGGCACTGAGCTGCATCTTAGCCCTTAATTTTTTGATTTTGAGACAGGGTCTCACTAAATTGTGCAGCCCAGGCTCAGACTTACAACCCTTAATCCTCTGCGTGAGCCTCCTGTGTGCTGGGATTGCAGGCGAGCACGGCCAGGCTCAGCTGGCCGAGGCCCTGAGAGTCCCAGCCTGCTGGGAACTGGGACACAATAGCTCTGAGCAGCTGGCAGAGTCGAGGGCTGGGCTGCCAGAGGCATACCCCCTCAGCCTCTCACAGAAGGGGTGCTGCCTGCGTGTTGGGGACGTCCAGGCCCTGTCAGTCAGGGGTGACTGCTGAGGCCTCCAGACCGGTGGGGAGAGCGGCAGGCACGGTGGACCAGCACCACACTCTGGCCTGTCACTCTAGGAGCCAGTGCCCAGCAAGAGGGCAGGCGGCACAAAGCCACCTTTGAGAAGCCACCGCTTGTCAGCCGGAGGGCTACACAGACCCGAGCAGCAGGCCCGGGAGACAGGGAGGTAATTCCATCCACAGCAGCAGCAGCATAACTTCCTCCGGCTGGGAGCCGTCCCTTCCCTGGGCCGGGGTTTCACCGGGCCTCAGCGCCGGCCCCAGTGGGGACAAGAAAGCCTCGTTGATTTGTCGGGCGGCGGTGCAAGAGCTGAAGAGGCTGCCTGCCTGCACGGCTGTTCCTTCCCGTTTGTTCCCTCCCTCGGGAGACCTTCGCCACGCTTCCAGACAGCCGCTTGCCAGGCCGGTGCTGGCTCTGCAGGAAGTAGAAGGCTGACAACCGGGGCTGAGGGGAGGATGAATAGCTGCTGCCAGAAGTGGCCGGCGCTGACCCCGAGGCCTTGGAGGACAGGCCTGGCCCAGGTCGAGGCTGCCGTCTGCTGCCCTGCGGCTCCTGCCGGGAGCAGCCCCAGCCGAGTCAGTCGGGGCTCTGGCCCGGCCTGTGGTCGGTTTGTTTTGCTTTTAATTACAAAAGGTTTCTGGCCAAGGCCTCTCTGCCAGTTCCCACCGCACACAGGAGGCAGCCCTGGCTCTCGCAAGGAGTTTGGAGTCTAAAGGGTACAGGGGCTCCCGGCTGCCCCACTCCTAAGTGCTGGGTGATCTGGGCAGGCTGCTTCTCTGGGCCTCAGTTTCCCTCCTCTGAAAGCTGGGCGAGGAAGCGGCAGGCTTAGTGTTGTGAAGATGGAGCAGGACAGGGTATTAAAGGCGTGGGCTGGGCACCAAGGGGACAGCAGAAAGGGGCCCTGTTGGCACATGGGAGAGACCAGCAGCACGGTGACAGAGGTGTCTGCTCCGGGTGTCATAGGTTGGGTGAAGGGTGCTGTCCTGGGTGTGTGGGTTCCAGGCCACCCTGGCAGCAGGTGGGCCCACTGGACCCAGAGGGAGAGGCTTGTTACTCCATCATACCCTCTAGCCAGGCAGGGTCTCCACAGCAGGAGGGCTGGGGGCAAGGACAGTGTGTGTGACGGCTGCTGGCTGCACAGGCCAGGCGTGGTGGCCGCTGTCACACCTGCCCCAGGCACAGCAAAGGCCTCCGGAGGCTGGTGTTTCCATGTGAACCTGGAGGTGACTGGTGGCTACACCAAGGACACCTGGCCACCCTGAGCCTCTTGAGTGGCACAGGGGTTACAATCAGGAGAGTGGGCTTGTCATGGGAGAGACCCAAATCCTGATGGGGCGTTGCCTCCAGCTGACTGTCCATCCAGGTCCTCTGGATACCTGTCCTCACCCCAGTGTGGCTGCAGGCTGGCAGGTAGATCAGCCAGGTGCTCCCTGAGCTGCAGAATAGGGGCACCCCACTGCTGGGGTGACAGAATGCAGGAGGCTGCTGTGCCCACTGGGACAGAGAGCTGCAAACTGGGCAGTACCTGACCACAGGATCTGTGCTCACAGAGCCGAGAGACTGGAAGTCTGAACTCAGCGTGTCCTGCCTCAGCCTCCCTTAGTGCTGGACCACCGGCATGTGGCACCACGCCCAGCCCTTCTCCTGGTACAGGGACACTCGTCATTGGGTCGGTGCCCAGGAAGATCTCATCTGGAGATACAGAGCCTTGTACCCGGGCACAGTCCCCTTTAGAAAAGCCATCCCTGGGTTCCAGGGACCTTGTCACACCCTGAACGGGGCAGCACACCTGGGTGGGTGCACCCCAGGGCCACTGTGGTGACAGGAAAGCAAAAGTAGACACAGATTATCTAGGTGGAAATAAAACCAACACACAGCTGTCACAGCAAGATGTGACCAGAGGTCCCTCTCCTCTAACCTCTGACTTGCCTTTTTTTTTTTCCAGCAATGGAGATTGAACTCTGGGCCTTTGCACTGAGCTACATCCCAGATGGTTTGTTTTGAAATGGTGTCTTGCTGGGTTATCCAGGCAGGATTTGAACTTGTGATCCCCCTGCCTCAGCCTTCTAGGGTGCTAGGATTGCAGGCGTGAGGCACCACCCTGGGCTGCACTCATTTTGAGGCTTGGCACATTCCTGGACCAAACCAAGTGACTGTCACGTAGCTGTGTCTCATGGGAGTGGGATGGACGGAATCAGGGAAGCCGGGGGCCCTGGGCACTGGCCCAGCTGCGCTTAGCACCTTGTGGAAGCCACCCATGCTCAGGTGTCTCCGTGCTAGGCACTGGGGTGACTGTATCCCATCTCCTGGAATGCACAAATGGCTCCCCATTGTCTCTGAGGAACCTGGGGCCCACGGGTGAAGGCGTTGCCTGAGTACGGGCCTGGCTGGAATTCCCAGGCTGCCCTGTCTGATTCCAAGCTGCAGCTTTATGGTCATGGGCAAGGCCTGTGGTGCCAGGTGGGGCTCAAACCCACCTCTGCCGCCTACCAGCTGCACCCTTGACCTCTCTGGGCCTCATCTGGAAAACAGCCAATCAGGGTGACTGCGAGCAGGATCCTCTTGGGGCTCAAGGAGCTCTCTGTGCCCTGCACTCCGAGCAGTAGCTGGCTCATCACGGGTGTCCAGAAAGCAGCAGCAGTCCTCCCTGTCCCCCCAGGGTGTCCTGCGGGGTCAGCCACAGCAGTGCCCCACTGCCATCTCCTCTGCATGTGTCCAGAGCCAGGCTCTCGCCATGCTGTGGCTGTGGAAGCCGCACTAGGGGGAGTCCTGGCCCCTCCAGAAGGTGGGGGAGGGGAGGGACCCACATCTGTAGGGGTGGGTGGCTTCTGGAAAGCAGCTTACTGGGATAGGAGGCCGTTGCCTGTCTCCCCAAGGAAACACCTTAGCTGCAGGCATTCTTTCTCTGCTCCTGGTCTGTCTGCAGTTCCCAGGCAGGCAGGGGTCTGTGGGTGGCAGGGGGGCATGTGCCCCACAGTCTCTCCAACAGACCTTCGACCTCTGAGAAGGGCCACTGGGGCCCCAGAGCAGACTGCAAGGGGCAAGGTTCCATTACCCCAGGTTTTGGAGAGCAGAGGGGTGGATAGAAACAGGGCAGAGATGTCCTTTTGGCGTGGACTCCCCAGAGGGTCTGCCCTTCTCACCTGGAAGCCTGGCAGCTGGCCCAGCTGTGGCTCACACTGGCTGCGTCTCCTGTCCCCAGCCTGGACACGGGCACCCCCAGAAGAGGCCTGGCTCCCCCGGGAATGAATGGCTGCAGTGATGGTTCCAAAAACCGCTGCCAAGCCACGAGGGCCAGTGGGAAAGGGGAAACCCATCCAGCTCCCGTTCAGCCACATTAGGCAAACAACCGAGCCATTCAATGGAAAGCCAGCGTGAAGCTGGCGGCTGGGCATAGTGGGGGTGGCTTTCTAGTTCTCAGCTGTTTTGGCACCAGGCTGGTAGCTGTGGTGTAGCTACCCTCCCAGAATGGCTCTCATATTTTCCTCCCTTTCAAAGGTCCCTGTCACCAGGAAATGTCGCTAACCTGCTTGGAGCAGCCCAGACTCGGCCAAAGGAGGGGCAGCTATCACTCCAGCATCTTGGTGCTGCCTCTTTCCCAAGGGTGTGGCTCCCGGCAACCAGGATTTGGCCGGGAGGAGCATTTTGAGATAATCTGATGCAGGCACTGAGAAACTTACTAGGGGAAGATGTTGCCTTTGACCAGAAAGCGTGATCCGCCCCAGGCGGCCTCCTCTCAGCCTCTTGTGAGTGTTTGGCGCCCACCTCAAGCCAGGCTGTGGGGCTGCCAAGCCTTTGCCTGGCCTCTCCCCATGCTCCATGTTGGTCTCTGTTGGCTTGCCCAGTGGCCTTGCGCGGAGCCAGGCCTCTGGGAGCTCCAGGCTGCAGACCCCTTTGCCACCGTGGGGCCAGGAGCCCGCAGTCTCCACAGGTGGGTGCCAGGGGTGGCTCTTCCGGCAGCCCTCCCCCACTTTGGCAGGGGGAGGGGGCCACAGCAGATTGGGGGAGCATCCCTCCCTCTGTACCCTGCCTGTGATTGGCCCATAATTACAGGTTTATTGCCTGTACAGCTATTGTGTAATGACATGTTTGCAAATTAATTTTTATGGCTCCTGCCATTAGCATATACAGTAGAGGAAGGTTTAGTATTAATTACTACTGTTGTTCGGGTAATCCCGGAGAATTAAAAACCAATAAAAGAATGACAACAGAAACTGACAGTTTAGGGTCTTTTAAAAATAGTTTTATTTTTTTGCCCCCCCCAAGTTGAATCACATTTCCCAAGGTTGTAGGGGTCAAGGGGTGGGTGGTAGCTCAGCCCTCACCCCAACCACAGGAGGGTTGCAGGCTGTAGCACGCGGGTGATAAGTGGGTGATAAATGGACTGTAGGCCACCGAAGGGCTGGGGCGGGGCGGGGCGGGGCGGGGCGGGGGCGGCGCCGGATCCCACCCCGCAGTGCGTGCCGGGTCGCTGGGGAGGCGAGAGGAGCGCGGCACGCAGTCCCGGAAACAAAGGGCTGCAGCGAGGGCCGGGCGCGACCTCCGGGGTCAGCGCGGGCGGGGCGGGGCGGGGCGGCCAGATGCCGGCGGCGTCCCCGAGCGGCCGGTTTCTTGCTAGGCCGCTGTCCCGGCGCCCTCCCCGGTGCGCGCACTCGGCCGCCCGCGGACGGGGCGCCAGCGGGGCGGCGGGGCTGAGAGGAGGCGGCGCTGCGCCCCGCCGTGGGCGACGCGGGGAGGAGCGCCACCCGCCCGGCCGCGCGAGCCCCGCCCAGCCCATTTGCGCATCTCCCCGCGGAGGGCGAGTGAGTGGCACTGAGGGGTCAGAAGGCTCGCGGGGGCCTCCCCGCCTCCCCTGCGTGCCTTCCAGAGCGGTCCTCCAGGGTGTCGTAGTCCCGGAGTTCAGCTGTCATCTGGAGCCGCCGCTTTAGCAAGGATCCCGGGGGCTGCCGCTGGGGACCCCTGATTTATACGGTGATAGCAGAGCCTTGGCAGGAACCCAAGCCTGGCGCGACCTCGGCGCCCCGCTGTGCGTACCTGTGGGCTCAGGTCTGCCCCTCAAGGCCTGATAGCATCTGGGGTCAAAAGGTGACTCCTCAGTGTCACTAAGTCGTGAATCCATTTGGTTTGCCACCTAGGGGCCCTTCAGGAGGTAAAGGGCTTGAAAATAAATTGTCACATCGAGAGGCAGCTTTGCCGCCTGCACTTGGGGGAGGGGGCGTGGGTAAATGGGTCCTGTCTCTTTAAAATCGCTGGGCTGGACAATGAGCGCGCAGGATGTGGTTTGGCGGCAGGGTTTTTTCCCCTTAGATTTGGGGAATTATCACTTGGGGCCTTCTTGAGCGGGTGTGAAAGAGAGGCGGCGTGGGGAGCAGAGATACAGGCTCGCGCGCACTCACTCTGCTCTCCGTGCAGTTGATCGTTTCCTTAAACCAAATTAGCCGGGGCTCTGGTTACTATGGTGCAGCCGGGGCCTGCAGAATCCCTGTAATAGCGTTTATTAGGTCTATCTGCCTGGAAGCATGCCTTCTCGGCCTGCTAGCGCACCGGTGCAGGGAGAGTGTGGGAGATGGTAGCAAGCATTTGGTTACACTTGCAACAGGGATTTTTAAGGGGTGGGGTGCGGGGTGCCGCGGGGAGAGGAGCGGGCAAGGGAGAGGCCAATCGGCCGCCCGTCCTGAGGGCTCCGTGGACGCCGGGCCAGCCGCGTGCGCGCTTCCGCAGCCCGGGGAGGGCTGCACAAAAGGCGCCCGGGGCACGATTCGGGAGATCTTGCCCCTCCCGCTGCCGGGTGAGGGGGTGGTGAACTCTCGGCTCCCGCAGCTGTCAGCCGTGGGTGGGGAGAGACGCGGGCGGGCGGGCGGGCGGGCAGCCAGGGCGCGGAGTTGGGCAGCGGGAGGAGGAACTAGCAGCGCCCGCGGCCGCCCACTGCTTGCAAACCGCCCTGCTCCAGAGCCGAGGGGTGCAGCATCCCGCCAGCCTGCAGGGGCGCCCGGACTCCGCGCGCCAGGCCCCGCGGCCCCGCGCGGGGGAAGCTCGCAAGTGAAACTATCGTCGCCGCCCTGCGGAGCCCGGAGCTTCTCCTGGAAGATGTCGCGTGGAGCCGCCGCAGCCGCCCGCCGTTGCGCCCCTACCCTTTCGCTTTCATTAGGAGAGACAAATCTGCTGTCAGGCAGCCAGCTTTCCAATTTACCGATAATGATTCTTGCATGAAAATTGATCGAGGGGCTTTCCGCCGACGTGCGCTGTACCTCCCCGCGCTCCTCCTCCTGCCCGACTCGAGCCCCCACGAGTTCTTTCTCCTCCTCCCCACCCCCTCCGTCTGAGTCAGTGGTGGGACGCCGGGCGGCTCGATCCCCCAAAAGGGGGGTGTCGGGGCGGCCCTCGGCCTGCGTCCCTTGCCCGAGACTGTTTGCCACCGCCGCCTCTTTTATTTACGAGGCGCAGTCGCCCCCTCGGTACTTCTTGGCTGTTTGGGTATTAATTTTCTGCTCTCCCCTCTCCCGCGCGCCCCCTCCTCCTCTCCCCGA
>PVJX010033266.1:0-19816 GCA_004027295.1 Dolichotis patagonum
GTGAATTCCCTATATGTGACAATATGGACAACTATTTGGAAGAAAACAAAAGTCAATATGATAGAGAGTGAATATCTCCAATTGTCTAGCTTTGAAATTTATGTCTTACATTGCTTTCTTGTGATCCACTTTGCTCTGTTTTGTTGTGTTTAATTTTACCCTATTGATATAATTGCATGTATATTTGAGTGGGTAAGATCGATGACCGTATTGTTGTTTTTTTCAGATCGTGGAAGCAGAACTGTTCACAGTCTCACTGTTTGAATGTCTACTTTACATGTTTTAACTTTGTAATTTGAACAACTATTTCCAGGAAGTCAGTGTGTAATTAGTCAAGTAATAATTTCTTAAGTTTTATTGTTGTTGTACTTTTCTTTTTTTCCTTGGAATACTGTATTGTCGCTCCCTTTATTCCATTTTATTTTGTTTTGTTTTTTTCTCTTTAAATAAAATTATAAAAAAAATTTCTTTCTTCATTTTGGCCAGCAGATAACCTAAAATCAAATCTAAGGCTCAGTAGCTCCCGATTGTATTTTTCCTGTTTCTTTAAACAACTTTTAAAATGTGCTTATAACTTCAAGTTCCTTGATTAAGGAGGTGAGTGATAAGCATTACACATAGTGTGGACTTCCTATCACCTTCCAGTGTTCTGGAGGACACTTGGAGAAATTTATCTCTCTTATGATCAGCACATCAAAGGCTATGAATGATTTCCTAGTCATTTACCAACAGGTTTCTGCACCAAAATTTTACTGGTGCAAGAGCAAACATTTCTGTGGAGGTTTCACACATACTGCATATAACTAGCAAAGCTTTCCAGCTACATGAACGTTGTTATTAATATTATTAAATATATCTTTATCAGTGTTTATTAATTTTACAAAAGATCAGGTTTCATTATGACATTTTCATACATCTATACAATATATTTTGATCATATAAATCACTCTGTCACTCTTCTTTACATGCCGCTCCTTCCTTCTCTTGATTCTGTTTCACTTGTCTAATAATAGTCTCCCATTTACTTTGATGTCATCTATCACAGATTCTACATATTAGGAAAAATACATGATACTTGCATTTGTGAGGCTGGCTTATTTCTCTTAACATGTTGTTCTCCAGTTTGTTCTATTTTCTTGAAAATGATATTTTCATTTCTCTCTATTAGTAACATAGATATATTATATATATACTATATATATAGTATATATATGAGTAACGTATATATAGTATATATAGTATATATACATACATATATATCATATATATGTAACATATATATCACATGTATATCATATATATATGTATAATCACATAGTTTCTATCCATTCATCCACTGGTGGGCAGATAGTCTGATTTTATATTTTGGCCACTGTGCTTCAGTAAACATGGATATGCAGATATTCCTATAGTATGATGATTATACATGGTTTGAATATATACCAAAGAGTGATATAGCTGGGTTACATGTTAGTTCTATTTGTACTTTTTTGAGTCACTTTGATACTAATTTTTATAGTGGATATACTATATCCACTATAGTATATACTATAATGGATATACTAATTTTCATTTCTATTAGCAGTGTAAAAGGATCCTCCTTCCTCATCAGCATTTACTGACATTTAAACAAAATTCTTGATGATAGCTATTACAGTTGGGGTAAATTGGAATCTCAGTTTAATTTAGATTTGTATTTGTTATTGGAGACCCCTGCAATGAGTTCTCAGTTTCCTGCAAGGTGTTATGGCTCATAGCTAACAGAAAGAGCAAGAGACAAGTAGCAAAACAACAGTGATCTGGGATGGGCAGTTTTTCAAGGGGAATGAAAGGTCATGAGGCAGTAGAAACCTTGGTATGTATTGATCACATTTACATTGAGGAAAACAGTGATGGAATTATGAATGGATGTGCTAGACAAGTGGCTAGGCACGAAAGCCTTTTAAAACAGGGAACCAAGCATTTTTATGAAAGGAAGAAAACAGCCAGATTTAGGTTGTGGTTAACAAAGAACTTGTTTTGCATTCAATTCTTTTTTTTTCAAATCCATTTTATTTCAAAGAGAAAAGAATTTTTAAAAAATCCAAAATTTCAAAACATGTCAATCAGGGGCAATGGTGGTACATACATTATGCATTGTCACTCCCAAATCATTCACCCAGAGCACAAGACATCTGCATTCCATTGTCTGAATAATATCAACTCAAATCTTTCTCTTCAATGGACACAGGTAAATCAGTAGTATAATAATCATAACCATTTTTTAGTGATATACATATACATAAGTTGTTTCTTTCAGCTTCTCATACTAGTGAGACAATACAATGTTTATGTGTGTTTCTTATTTAATTCACTTAAAAGTATGGTCTCCAGTTGTGTGTATTTACTGATAAAAGTCTCCAATTTATCCTTCTTCATGACTGAGTAGCACTCCATTGTATAAAATGACTGCATCTTTTTTATCCATCCCACAGTAGATGGAAATTTAGGTTTTTTCCAATATATAGCTATTACAAATGGTGCTGCTATAAGTATTAATGCATGTATATTGTTATAATATGTTGTTTTTAATTCTTTTGGAAAGATACAAAGAGGGAGAATAGCAGGGTCAAATGGGACCTCTAGTCCTAATATTTGGAGGAATCTCCACGTTGATTTCCACAGTGGTTGCACCAGTATACACTCCCACAAAGAGTGGACAGGGATACTGTTCCCCCACAGCCTCTCCAACATTTGTTATTAGTCAATTTCTTGATAATATTCATTCTTTCTGGGGTGAAGTGGAATCTCAGTGTTGTTTTAATTTGCATCTCTTGAAAGACCAGTGATGTTGAGCATTTTCTCACATATTTATTTGTCATTTTTATTTCTCCATATGAGAAGTGCATAATTATCTCAGATGCTCATTTTTGGATTTGATCTTTAAATCTAAGAGCACTGCTTTTTTGAGTTTTTTTTTTTTTTTGCATTTTCTCAGTAGTAATCCTTTGTCTGAGGAATAGCTGGCAAACATTTACTCCCACTTTGTGGGTTGTCTCTTCACTCTGTTGATGGTTTCTCTTGCTTTGTAAGAGCTTTCTGATAGGATGAGATCCCAGTTATTGATTCTTTATGATAGTTCCTATGCAATCAGGGTTTTGTTCATAATGTTTTTGTCTACACCAATATCTCCAAGAGTTTTACCTACTCCATTTTCCAGCATATTTAATATTTGTGTTTTAATATTAAGATCTTTAATCCATTCCACTTTTAGCTTAGTGTATATTGAAAGATATGTGTCTGGTTTTAAACTTTGGCATGTGTAGAGCCAGTTTTTCCAGCACCATTTATTAAAGAGGCTATCTTTCTTGTAGTAACTGTGTTTTACATCTTTATCAAAGACAAGGTAGCTTAGTGTGTCTTGAATTGTTTTTGCATCTTCTAATGTGTTCCATTGATCTTTGTTTCTGGTTTATTTTTTTTCTTCGCTAGTATCACAATATCTTACCATTGAAGCTTTTTAGTATAATTTCAAGTCAGGAATTGTGATGCCTCCTGTTTTGTCTTTGCTGCCCAGGATTGTCTTTGCTATTCTAGGTCTCTTTTGGTTCCAGGTGAATTTTAGGATTATTTTCTCTAATTCATAATTGTAATTTTGATTGGGATTGCACTGAATCTGTATAAGAGTTTTGGAAGTATCGTCATTTTCACTATATTGGGTCTTCCTACATGAGAGCATGGGATATATGTCTATTTTCTAATATCCTCTTCAATCTCCTTTTTCAGAGTACTGTAGTTTTAAATGTAGAGGTCTTTTACATTCTTTGTTGGACTGATTCCTAGTTATTTCATTTTTTGAATGCTGTCATGAAGGATGGTGTTTGCCTGATTTTTCTCTCAGTGAGTTTGTTATTTGTGTACAGGAATTCTGTTGGTTTTTGAGTGTTGGTTTTGTATCCAGCTGTGTTACTGAATTTCCTTATTAAATCTAATAGTTTTTTGGCAGAGTTTTTAGGGTCCTCTATGTAAAGTATCAGGTCATTTGCAAATAACAATAGTTTAACTTCTTCCTTTCCTATCATTATTACTTTTATTTCTTTCTCTTGTCTAATTACTCCAGTTAAATTTTCCAGGACTATGTTGAATAAGAACTGAGACAGTGGACAACCTCATCTTGTTCCTGATTTTAGAGAGATAGTTTTCATTTTTTCTTCATTTAGTATAATGTTGGCTGTTTGTTTGTCACATATGGCTTTTATCAGATTGAGATAAAGATCACATATTACAAATTTCTGTAGGTATTTTATAATGAATGGGTGGTGGACTTTGTCAAAAGCCTTTTCTGTATCTATTGAGATAATTGTATGCTTTTTGTCCTTGACTCTGTTAGTATTGTATATTGCATTTATGAGTTTATGTATGTTGAACCATCCCTGCATCCCTGGAATGAATCCCACTTGATCATTGCATACAATTTTCTTGAAGAATTGCTGCAGTCAGTTTGCAAGTATCTTATTAAGTTTTTTTGCATATATATTCATTAGGGAAATTGGACTATAATTTTCTTTCTTAGTTGGGTCCCTCTCTGGTTTTGGTATGTTGTTTCCAACAATGAATTTTGCAGTACTGCTTCCCTTTCAATTTCATTGTAGAGTTTGAGAAGTACCTATGTTAGATCTTCTCTAAATTTCTTGTAGAATTCAGCAGTAAATCCATTAGGGCCTGGTCTTTTCTTTGTTGATAGGCTTTTAATTATATCTTTGATTTCACTGATTGATATCTGTATATTTAGGATTTTTATATCTTCTTGATTCAGCTTTGGTAGTTTTTATATATCTGGGAATTTGTCTATTTCTTCTGCATTTTCTGTCTTATTAGAATACAAGTTTTTAAAGTAGATATAGATGATTTTCTGGATTTCTGAAGAGTCTATTGTGACTTCACATTTTTCATTCCAAACTTTGTGGATTTGAGTCTTTTCTTTACTTTCTTGATAAGTTTGGCTAATAGTCTGTCAATTTTATTTAATCTTTCAAAGAATGAACTCTTTGATTCATTCATCTTTGTATTTTTTTTAGTCTCCAGTGCATTATTTTCTGCTCTGATCTTTATAATTTCCTCCCTTGTATGATCTTTTTCTTAGTCTGCTCTTCTTTTTCTAGGAGTTTTATGTTCACAATTAATTTGTTTATATGCATTTGTTCAGTTTCCCTGATATGGATATTTACTGCTATGTATTTCCCTCTTAAAACTGCTTTCATTGGGTCCGATAAGTTCCAGTATGTTATATTGTCACTATCAATCAACTGTAAAAATGATCTAATTTCTTCTTTCATCTGTGAAAGAAGAAATTTAATTTCATCTGTGACCCACTGGTTGTTCATTAGGGTGAAATTTAATTTCCATATATTTATGAATTTCTTGTGGTTTTTATTGTCATGGACTTTCAGTTTGATTGCACTGTGGTCTGATAGTATGCATGGTATAATTTAAATTCCTTTGAATTTACTTAAGCATGTTCCTTGAGCCAATATGTTTTCTATTTTGGAGCATGTCCTTTTTGCATCTGAGAAGAATGTGTATTCTGATATTGTGGGGTGGAACATTCTATAAGCATTTACTAAGTACAGTGGTTCAGAAGTTTGATTTACTTCTAATATTTCATTATTGATTGTTGGTCTAGTTTATTTGTCTTTTTGTGACAGTAGGGTATTGAGGTCTCCCAATGCAGATGTATTAGGGTTTATTTGATTTTTCGTGTCCATTAGTAATTGTTTTGTATAGTTGCATACACTGGTATTTCCTACATATATTTATGATTTTTAACCTCTCCCTCTTGGATTGTTTCCTTTACAAACATATAATGACCTTCTTTATCTCTCTTCATCATTTTTTGCTTGAAATTCACATTGCCAATAGAATAGCTACCCCTGCTACTTTCTGGGCTCCTGTCACATTGTTTTCCATCCTTTGACTTTCAGTCTATGAATTTCTTTTTGAATTAAACTTTTCTCTTTTTTGCAGCATATGGTTGAATCTTGTTGCTTAATCCACTCTACTTATCTCTTTCTTTTTATTGGTGAATTGAGACCATTAATATTGATGGCTATAACTGATATGTATTGGCTTAGCCTTGTCATGTTATTTCTCTATTATTGGCTTCCCCATTTCTTTTTTTAACCATCCTTCTAATTGTTTGTCTTCCCTGGTGGATTACTTTTGTTGAGGTTCATGGAGATGTACTCCTTATTATCTCTTTCTAGTATGTCCTTTAGAACAATTTGGAGGGCTGGATTCATGGTCATATATTTCCTCAGATATTCTTGGTCATAGAAGTATATTATTTCTCCATTTGAAAGATAGTTTTGCAGGGTACATCAATCTGGGTTGAAAGTTGTTTTCCTTTTTTTGTATTTTTTTAAAATTTTATTTAAAGAGAAAAAACAAAACAAAACAGAATAAAGGATAGCAACAATACAGAATTCCAAGGAAAAAAGGTAAAGAACAACAACAAAATAACCTAAGAAATTATTGCTTGACAAATTACATAGACTTCTTGGAAATAGTTGTTCAATTTACAAAGTTAAAACATGTAAAGTAGACATTCAAAAAGTGAGACTGTTAACAGTTCTGCTCCACGATCTGACAAAAACAGCAATATGCTCATCCATCTTACACACTCAGATATACATGCAATTATATCAAAAGGGTAAAATTAAACCCAAAAAAACAGAACAAAGTAGGTCACAAGAAAGCAATATAAGAGACATAAATTTCAAAGCTAGACAAAAGGAGATATTCACCCTCTATCATATTGACTCTTGTTATCTTCAAAATAGTTGTCCATATTGTCACATACAGTGAATTCACATGAAACAACACAGTAAGGAATTGATCTGAGCAAGACAAGGAAGTATTCAAGAGCAGACAATAGGGAAGCCAAGAATGGCTGTAATAGTGTCTCTCATTCTCCTCAAAACAGCTGTCCATACCTTCATGTGTGTTGAACTTAAACAAAACAAAACAAGCTAAAATCACTTTGAACAAAGAGTGATAGTTTTGCTGGATTTCACATCATGACATTACGGAATCAGCACTGGGTACTGTAGTGTCCCTTTTTCTTCAAAGTAGTTGTACATTTCAACATGTGTTATATAGTTGGTTCTCATAAACTGTTTATAAGCTCTACACATGCATGAGTCTCTACATGTGTATCTATCATTTCTGTGTTAGAGGGAAAAACAAAACAAAGAAAGACAAAACAAAACAATTCCTAGAAAAGCAGGAAGCAAAAAAGTCATATAAAACTGCAATACCAGGTGATCTACAATGTTTGCCATGATGTCTCAGCAGTATATAACAACATTAATAAAAACGAAGCATTGGAGACATTATAAGACTTCAAAAGCAGGTAATAATCAAACCAGAGTGGGTATCTTAGTGAATCTTGTCATCTTCAGTGTAGTTGCCTGTACACTTAGACTTGATGCTATCAATCATAACAGATTTAAATAAAATCAGTCAATACAAAGTAGCAATCTAACAAACCAGATTCAAATAAGATCAGTCATAA
The DNA here is from genome assembly GCA_004027295.1 of Dolichotis patagonum. NCBI lineage: Eukaryota > Metazoa > Chordata > Mammalia > Rodentia > Caviidae > Dolichotis > Dolichotis patagonum. The sequence goes on from PVJX010033266.1 coordinate 7,553, forward strand.
TAAAACAGAATAAGTTATAAAGGGCTTCAGATTAAGTTGATAGGAAAACTAGGGATGATTACCATCATATGTCCTCTTATTTTTGGGATAGCTGACCATGTCCTCAAGTCTAGTGTAAGTAGACAAACTGGAACAGCATGTAATCCATCCAAGTGGAGTGATGAGAATAGTGTAAATTTTAAATCTTGTTACCTAATTAACAATATCCTCTGCCTCCCTTTTTTAGACAATTCCTCCCCTTTCACTCCCATGGGGTGCACTGCTTGTTTTGGGTCCCACTGCCTCCCTATATAGAGTATCTCAATGGACCCTATAGCCTGATCTACTCTGCCTGTGTTTCTCTCTGTTAATATTTCAAGGCCATCTATACTAGAAATTACAGCCAATCTTCTCTGCCATAATTCTGCTATTCTGTTTTTCTGCCATTGGTTGTCTGTATTTCTGTTCCACTCCACTGTCTGCCCCATTCACTGAGGCCTCTCTGCCACTGTTCCTGAAATTCTCATATTCTTGTTCTCTAAAATGCCCTCTCTAAAATGTCCTTCAGTATTTTTTGTAGGGTTGGATTGGTGGTCACAAATTCTCTGAGTTCCTCTTTGTCATGGAAGCATCTTGTTTCTCCATTAATTTCTAGAGAGAGTTTTGCAGGATACATCAGTCTGGGCTGGAGGTTATTCTCCTTCAGGGCTTGAATTACTTCACTCCAAGCTCTTCTTGACTTGATGGTCTATGTCAATAAGTCTGCCGTGATTTTGATGGGTTTTCCTTTATAGGTGATCTGTTTATTTTCTCTGATGGCTTTTAATATTCTGCTCTTATATTGAATTTCTGGGATCTTGATTATTATGTGTCTAGGTGTAGCTCTGTTTTGGTTGTAGGTGGCTAGAGTTCTGTATGCTTCATACATCTGCATATCATTTCCTTTTTCTATGCTTGGGAAATTTTCCTTAATAATTTCTGTGAACAGCCTTTGCAGTTCCTCTGTTTTGACTCCTGCATCTTCATTCACATACTTTATTCTTAAGTTATAGATCCTCTTGTCATCCTCTAGCCTTCCAATTGTTACTGCCTTCTCCCTTGTTATTTTTAAGAGATCTTCTCTTTCATGATCACACATTACAAGCCTGTGTTCAATTTTTGGTAGTCTAACTTTGATTTCTTTCAAGAAGTTTTGCCAGCTTTCTATGGAGTCTTTAGTTTCCTGATAATCTCTTTGAATCTGCTTCGTGAATTCTAGGTTTGCTTTATATTCGTCATTGAAAGTTTCCCTCCTTTTGTGTTCCTCCATTCTTCTGTCTGTGTCTTCTTGCGATGTGCTTAGCATTTCTTTTATTAATCTACTCATCTCTTGTTTAACTTGAATTAATATTTCAGTTTTGATCTCATTTACAAGGTACCAAAGATATATCTTTATGTCCGCTGATTATATGTTTGATGTTGCATGTTTGCTGCCCTCAATTTCTTTTCTATTTACCTCTCTTGGATCAATGTTCTCAGGGTTGGGGGCTGGGGGGTTTTTCTTATTTCTCTCTCTCGTCATGTTTTTGGTTCCTTCAATACAAGTATACAGTGTAATTCCCAGCCCCTTTTCTTGTTGGTTAAGGCTCCTCTGGAGCATGCAGGCTGGGGGCTTCTACCCTCTGGAGTCCTATCAGAGATTGAAGTTCAAGTAAGGGCAGCGTGCACTGGCTCCTCCCCTCTGGGCCAGTCAACCTTTGCAGGCCTTCACTGCATCAGTGTGTGCTGAGCTCAGGGAATTAATTTGTAGCGACCCACTGGGTCCCATCCAGGGGCAAAGCCCAGTCCAAGCAGATTCCACCAATCCACTTGGCAAGGGGAGCAACCAACTTCCTTATGGAGTTAAGGCTGTCCTGCCCAAATCCAACATGTCATCCAGTCAGTTGCCCTTTTCCCATGGGAGGGTCTTATTCCCATCACTCACTGCATGTTGATGCTGGTCCCCGAGAACTGCTGGGCTCCCAGACCTGTGACTTCAGCGTGGCTGCAGCAAATTAACAGTGCCTCTGGGTTGGTTTCATGCAGGGCCGTGTCCGGGCGAGCCACACACAGGGCTGTTCAGCTCCATGCTCCAGTCGCTCAAGCCAGTCACATCAGCACATTTGGTCGGTCAGGTTGGTCTCAGGGAGGAATTCAGGCAGCTTGAGGAGGGCTCTGTGCTTGCTGATCTTAGCTTCTCTAATGGTAGCCCTGGGACTTCATATTCGAGCATTTTTTTTTCACTTTAGTGTCTTCCTGGGTTGAGAGACTCTATTTTCCTCTGTTTGGGTCCCTCCAGGGTGTTCTATTCTGGCATTTAATCTGTCTCTCTCAGAGAGGGTTCCTTGCCTGCTACCTACCAGTCTGCCATCTTTGGAAACTCCCCATTGTTTTCCTTTAAAACTTGGATTATTTCACTCCATCTCTCTTTGACTTGAGAGTTTGTGCTGAGCAATCAGGTGTGAATCTGATGTGCTTTCCTTTATTGGTGATTTGTTTCTTTTTCTCTAGCAACTTTTGAGATTGTGTACTTGTGTAGAATTTCTGGAATCTTGACTATGATATGCCTGGCTTTAGATTTTTTTTCCTTTTAGTCATGGCTAGTTGGAGTCCTATATGCCTCGGTTATCTATATGTCAAATTTTTTTCTTTACAGAGACAGTTTTGTTCCATGATGTCTATGAACATTTTGTTAATGTCATTTGTGGCATCTTCTACTTTTTCATTGACTCCAATCAATTTAGTTATTCTACTCTGTCTCACCTAGCAGCTGCTGGATTAATTTCTCATAGGCTCTTGCTATTTTTGAGAAATATTTCTTTTCCTGGCTGCTAACTGCAAGCCTACATCAATATCTGAGATCCTGCCCTCACATTGGCCTAATCTTCTTCAAATTCATCCAATGGAATTTTTATTCTTCTGCATATGTGATTGAATCTGCTTTATGGATTTCACTTTTTTCCTATGCTGGGATTCCATAATTTTCTTAAGCTTATCTATTTTTTATCCATAATTCACTAAGCACACTGTACATTTTAGAAATCTCTATAGTTATCCAAGAGATTATTTCTGATTTCATTTTTTTCCAGAACCTCATTCAATTGCTTTGTTGCTACCACCTCACAGAAGCTTTTCAATTGTCCCACATCCAATTGACCTGTGGATTTTCCTTTGATGAACTGAATATCTTGGGTTTCATTTTGCTTAAGTGTCTTCTTATTTTATTTTCTCTCTTTTTTAAGTTCAATTCCTGGAGTGATGTTTGTATGTTGCTTATAGTGGTTTACTTTATTGCCAATATTTAAGAGCCTTACATGATGACTGTTTCTCTGGGGTATCTTCTAGATGTACTTGCTTTTGGGTTTTGAGTCTGTTGGAAGATCCTACCTCTTCAGATTGTTGGAGATGAGAAGTTGTTGCTTGTTTGGCCTAGTCCCTGTTTTTTTTTTGCACTGTGCCAAAATATTTTCTGTGACTCATAGTCACACTCAGTCATGGAATACCTGGATCAACAGTGCCAGCCAGTTCAGTCCTTCACATTCGCTGCTCCCCACCACTGCTGCATCTCTCTTCAGAGGCCTCTGGGGTTGCCTGACATCACCATCACCATGACTGTGCATCTGCAGATTCAAACTACTCCTCTCATGCAGTGAGCCCTGCCTCAGGGAGAAGGTGCTGCTAGCAACTTCCTTCATGTTCATTGAAGTTTTTTTCTTGACTCTCTCTGTGAGCTTCAATTTGCACTGCAGATTCTTCCTTGTCTTCTTCATGATGCTATATTCTAGCCTCTGGATGGTGACATTCAGAGAGGCTGTTTTTTCTACTGCTTACTGCTCTGCCATCTTAGTTTTCCTCATAAGTTTGTATAGGTTTCAGTTCGTAATCAGTTGGCTTCAAGGCAAGGTGACATGGAAGGATGACATGGTGATGCTAAGGAGAAACTATCAATGTCAGTTCAGGCAGAATGTGGCCACAGCAACAGCAGCAGCAGCCCATAGTCAATTCTGGGAAACGACTATTTTCTGGAGCCACACAGGCCTCAGTGGAGAAATTATCTCATATCTCAGCACCACAGCCTCATAGTCCAGCTCTCTGGGCTCCACTGTGGCTGTTGGTGAGGAGCAGTGCTAGTCCTATATGCCAATCACTTGCTTCCATGATGACTTGTACACAACCTTTACTAGACTCACTATTCAAACTGAAAGCCAAATTAGGGAAGTTGATTCAAAACAACTGGCACTCCTTGAAAGTAAGCACAACACATTTGAGTCTGGCGAAGGGTGATGTGGTGGTCCTCCAGAGTGTTGAGGTGCTTTTTCCAGAGTCAGATGGCTATAGTTGCATAGGTCTTACATAGTTTTGCATGTAATTATTGGCAATTTGTACTTTTTATAGTGCAAAGTATCTACTTATTTCATTTAGTGATTGTATTATTTGAATTTTTGCTGCTATACTTTTTGAGATATTTGTGTATTCTAGATCTTAATCATCTTTTGGAAGAGTAGCTGGTAAAATTTTTCTCCATTCAATAGGCTGTCTTTTTACTTTATTTGTTTGCCTTGCTGTGAAGAAACATTTTAATCTAAAGTACTCCAATTATTTGATTCCTGTGCTATTGGAGTCCTGTTCAAGAAGTCTTTATGCCTATGATTTCAAGTGTTTTCCCAAAGTTTTCTTTTAGAATTTTCAAAATTTTAGGTCTTAGTCCTAGCTCTTTGAACCATTTTAATTGACTTTGCATAGGATGTAATACAGTGATCTAGTTTCTATCTTCTACAGTGGCTAGCAAATTTTCCCACAACCATTCGTTAAAGAGGTTCTTTTCTCCAACATGTATTTTGGTTGCTTTTTCCAGAGTCAGATGGCTATAGTTTCATAGGTTTGTTTTGTTTTGTTTTGTTTTTATTTAAAGAGAAAACAAAACAAAACAAAGCAAAACAAACCAACACAGAAAAAAGGGTAGCAGCACTACAGAATTCCAAGGAATAAAAGAAAAGAACAAAAAAAAACTAAGAAATCATTATTTGATAATGTACATACTGTGATCGAGGAAATAGTTGTTCAAGTTACAAAATTAAAACATACAAAGTACACATTCAAACAATGAGACTGCTAAGAGTTCTGCTCCACAATCTAAAAAAAACTGTAATATGGTCATTCATCTTACACACTTAACCATACATTCAATTAAATCCTTTAGAGCACTTTCTTTTCCATTTTACAGTAGCGATTATACATTTTGGGTTTTAATACTCTGACATTTCTTATTACTTTTTACAGTAGAGACACAATGCATTATTTATAAATATGATTCTTACTTATTTCACTAATAAGGGTAGTCCCCAGTTGTCTCTATTTCCCTATAAAGGCCTCAAGATCATCCTTCTTCATAGCTGAGTAATATCCCATTGTATAAAAATATTACATCTTTTTCATCCACTCTACAGTTGATGAGCAACTTGGTTGTTTCCAAGATTTAGCTATTACAAATTGTGCTGCTATGAACATGGGTGCACATATATCACTGTGAGATGACTTTTTCAGTTTTTCTGGGAAAATACCCAGGAGAGGAATAGCTGGGTTGAATGGAGCTTCCAGTCCTAGTCTTCTGAGAATTCTCCATACTGATTTCCATAGTGGTTTCACCAGTCTACATTCCCACCCAGAGTGGAGCAGTGTTCCTTTTTCCCTGCAGAATCAACAACATTTGTTATCAGTTGACTTATTGATGGTAGCTATTCTTTCCAGTATGAGATGAAATCTCAATGTTGTTTTAATTTGCATTTTTCAAATGACCAGTGATAGTGAACATTTCTTCAGGTATTTATTTGCCATTTGTATATCTTCATCTGAGAACTGTGTGTTCATCTCAGATGCCCATTTTTGGAGAGGGTCTTTGAATTTGGGAGGTTTGATGTTTTTCAATTCTTTATATGTTCTTGATATATGTCCTTTGTCTGAGGGGTTGCTGGCTAAAATTCTTTCCAATTCTGTGTGTTTTCTTTTCACTCTGATGATTTCCTTTGAAGTGCAGAAACTTTCAGTAACATGAGATCCCAGTTGTTGATTCTCTGAAGCATTTCCCGTGCAGTTTGCATTTTGTTCATGAATTCTCTGCCTACCCCTATATCTCCATGACTTCTACGTACCTTATTTCCAGTAGATTTAGTGTTTGTATTTTAATGTTTAGGTCTTTGATACATTTAGACTTTAGTTTTGTGCATGGTGATAGGCATGGGTCTAGTTTCAGTCTTCTGCATGTGGAGAGCCAATTTTTCCAACAGCATTTATTATAGAGGATATCCTTCATCCAGTGAATGTGTTTAGCACATTTGTCAAATATCAGGTGGCTGAGTGTCTTTGTAGTTGTATTTGTATCTTCTAATCTGTTCCATTGATCCTGAGGTCTGTTTCTTTGCCAGTACCATGCTGATTTTATCACTCTGGTTTTGTAGCATAGTTTGAAGTCAGGAATTGTGATGCCTCCTGCCTTGCCTTTGTTGCCCAGAATTGCCTTTGCTATTCTAGGTTTATTCTGATTCCAAATGAGTTTTAGGAGTGTTTTCTTTAGATCTGTGAGGTATGTCAATGGTATTTTGATTGGGATTGCATTAAATCTTTATAACAGTTTGGGGAGTATGGCCATTTTCACAATGTTGGTTCTTCCTAGTCAAGAGCAAGGATTATCTTTCCATTTTCTAATATCCTCTTCTACTTCCTTTTATAATGTAGTATAATTTTCAGCGTATAGGTCTTTTACATTCTTAGTTAGGTTGATTTCTAAGTATTAAATTTTTTTAGATGTTATTGTGAAGGGCGATATTTCCATTATTTCTCTCTCGGTGAGGTTCTTGTTTGCATACAGGAATGCTATTGATTTTTGAGCATTGACTTTGTATCCAGCTACACTGATGAATTTGTTTATTACCTCTAGTATTACTTCTAGTACTCATTAATGGAGATTTTTGGGTCTTCTATATAGAGTATAATGTCATCAGCAAATAGTGATAATTTAACTTCTTCCTATCCTATTGTTATTCCTTATATTTCTCTCTATTGTCTGATTGCCCTGGCTAGTGTTTCCAGAACTCTATTGAATAGGAGTGGTGATAGAGGACATCCTTGTCTTGTTTCTGATTTTAAAGTGAAAGCTTTCACTTTTTGTCCATTGAATATAATATTGGTTGATGGTTTGTCATAGATGGCCTTTATAAGGTTGAGGTAGACACTGTGTATTCCGAGTTTCTGAAGTTTTTTTATCATGAACAAGTGTTGGACCTTATCAAAAGTTTTTCTGCATCTATTGAGATGACCATGTGGTTTTTGTTTTTGGCTCTGATGATGTGGTGTATTACATTTATTGATTTGTGTATGTTAAACCATCCCTGCATTCCTGGAATGAACCCCTCTTGGTCATGATGTATAATCCTCTTGATGATTTGCTGCATTTTATTTGGTAGTATTTTATTGAGAATCTTTGTATCAATATTCATTAGTGAGATTGGCCTAAACTTCTGCTTTTTGGTTGGGTCTTTCTCTGGTTTTGGTATCAGAGTAATACTTGCCTCCAGGAATGATTTAAGGAGAACCGCTTTCTTTTCAGTTTCATTGAAGAGTTTAAGGAGTACTGACAACAAGTCTTCTTTAAATTTCTTGTAGAACTCAGCTGTGAATCCATAAGGACCTGGAATTTTTTTGTTGGTAAGTTTTTAATTGTGTTCTCAATGTCAATAGCTGGTTTTGTGTTTTTCAAAATTGTTATATCTTCTTGGGTGAGCTCTGGTAGTTCACATGTTTCTAGAAATCTGTCCATTTCCTCTTTGTTTTCCACTCTATGTGAGTAGAGATTTTCAAAGTAGGTATTCATGATTTGTTGAATTTCCATGGGATCTGTAGTAATTTCCCTCTTTTCAGTCCTTGTTGCATGAATTTGAGTTTTTCTTTCTTTTTCTTTATAAGGTTATCTAGAAGTTTGTCAATTTTGTTTATTCTCTCAAAAAATCAGACTTTTGATTCATTAATTCTTTGTATTGTTTTTTTTAGTTTCAATTGCATTGACTTTTGCTCTAATCTTTACTATTTCCTCTCTTCTATGAGCTTTGGGTTTAACTTGCTCTTCTTTTTCTAGAAGCTTGAGATGAAGCATTTGGTTGTTTATTTGTGCTCATTCTGTTTTCTTGATATAACAATTTATTGCCGTACATTTGCCTCTTAAGCGGTTTTCATTGCATCTCACAGATTACAGTATGTTGTTTCCACATTTTCATTGAATTGTAGGTATTGCTTTATTTCTTCTTTAACTTCATCTGTAGCCTACTGGTTATTTAAAAGTTTGTTATTTAATTTCCATGTATGCATGCAGGTTTTGCAATTTCTTTTGCCATTAATTTCCATTTGCAGTTCACTATATGCATGGGATAGTTTCAGTACCCTTGCATTTACTTAAGAATGTTTTATGGGATATTATATGGTTTATTTTGGAGAATCTCCCGTGTGCAGCTGAGAAGTATGTGTATTCTTTGGTGGTTGGGTAGAACACTCGGTAAACATCTATTAAGTCCAATTGCTCAGAGGTATGATTCTGTTCTATCACTTCTTTGCTGACTTTTTGTCTAGTTGATCTATCTCTTTGAGACAATGGGCTGTTAATGTCCCCTATAATCATTCTGTTCTTGTGTATTTGGTTTTTCATGTCCATTAGTATCTGTCTTATATAGTTGGGTGCTCTTCTGTTTGGTGCATATATATTTATAATTGTTAGTTCTTCCTCTTGAATTTTTCCACTTATGAGTATGTAGTGACCATCTTTGTCTCTTTTAATCATTTTAGGTTTGAAGTTCACATTGTCTGCAAGTAGAATAGTGACCCTTGGTTTTTTCTGGGTTCCTGTTGCATGGAACACTGTTTTCCATCCTTTGACTTTTAATCTATGAGTTTCCTTTTGTGTCAGATGTGTTTCTTGTATACAGAAGATTGTGGGATCATGTTTCTTGATCCATTCTGCCATCCTATTTCTTTTGATAGTTAAATTGAGGCCATTTACATTTATGGATATCACTGATATGTACTGGCTCAACTTTCCCATGTTATGTTCCAATTGTTTGCTTTCTACTTTTCCCATTTATTTAATTGCTTGTCCTACCTGATGGTTTCTCTCTGTTGTTTTGGTGATTGTGCTCATTTTTATCTCTGTCTAGTATGTCTTTCAACACCCTTTTTAGGGTTGTTTTGTTGGACATGAATTTCATCAGTTGTTCTTTGTCATTGAAGTATCTTGTTTTTCCATTAAATTTGAATGGAAGTTTTGCTGGGTACATCAGTCTGGGTTGAAAGTTGTTTTCATTCAGGGCTTGAAATATCTCACTCCAAGCATGTCTTTAATTGAGGGTTTGTGCTGAAAAGTCTGCTGTGATTCTAATGGGCTTTCCTTGATAAGTGAGTTGTGTCTTTTCTCTAACAGTTTTTAGTATTCTGTTTTTATGTTATATGTCTGACATCTTAATTATTATGTGTCTGGGTGTAGATTTATGTTGGTTGTGACAGTTTGGTATTCTATATGACTCACTTATCTGCATATCAGATTTTTCTCCCATGTTTCAGAAATTTTCTCCTATTATTTCTGTGTATATTTTAGATATGTCATTTGTATTGACCCCAGCATCTTCACTAATGCCTATTAATCTTATGTTGTTGCTCTTGGCATCATCTTGCAGCTTCTTGATTGTCATTTCATGCTGCTTTATTATTTTTAAAAGTTCCATCATTTCATGATGACTCATTGTGATCCTGTCCTCAAGGTCCGAAATCCTATCCTCAGCTTCACGTAAACTGTTTTTCATGCTTTGAATAGAATTTTTTGTTGCTTGGATGTCTCTTTCAGTTTGCTTCATGAATTCTGCTTGTTTTCTATATTGTTGATTCAGGGTTTAAATCAGTTTCCCATGCTCCTGTACCTTCTTCTCTATTTTTTCTTTAGCTGCTCTCAGCAATTCCTTTACTATGCTTGTTACTTATATCTTTACATGGCAGAGTATTTCTAATTCGATTTCCTCTATGGCCTTAAGGAGTTGTTTTTTTTATTTCATTCACTATCTTTTCAGAGATTTCCGATGTGTTACTTTTGGGGTCCTCTATTTCAATGTCTCCTCTACTTGCACCTGTTGGACTCAATGTTTGAGATTGCATTTTGCTTTTTCATTTTGCCATTTTCCACTTTCGAGTTACTGTTTCATTCTGCAGACCCGTTAGTGTGAACTGTTGGTAGTGTGTAATGTATCTTGGTGTCCTACTATAAGGTCGATGTCTGTCCAGTTGCTGGGTCCCACAATGAATAGGTGGGCCAGTCAACTTACTCCCTGCTGCAGGGCCTGTTGGGTGAGTCCTATATTCTTCCTTGGCTGACAAGCCTGGTATTATTGATGTAGGTCAACATTTAGTTCCTGCTAGTACTTTATCTTCAGGTTATTACAGGCCATCAAATCTTGTCTATCATATTTGTGTCAGCTAAGGCCCTATTGTGTGCCTGTGTGTCTCATAAGCTCTTTTGATTTTCTTCAAGTTGGGGGAGTCCTTTTTGACACACCCCTCACTCTGCCTGATGTTTTCTGTGTGTAGGAAGGGGTCACTCTCACTCTTGTCACACTTACCAAGGTCTTACAGTTAGTTGGAGGGAGCTTTACTACTGGCCCTATTTACCCACTGTACACCTCTATTTTAGGGGTACACTCACCACACTGACTGGAGCCAGCTGAGATCTTGTTTCAGTGAGGCAGTCACTTAATCTCCCTTCAAGTTGGCACAGATAATCCTCTGTAGTTCAAGGTTCCTTGGCACAGAATTCCAAATTTCCCCTGTGCACTGGAATTTCACAAGAGCATGCGCAGTCAGGGAGCACGGTGGTTTCCTGGCCCTGCTGACTGTTTGGGGTTCTCTTTGAGTAATCCCGTTAGGCCCGCTGGTCCCTCTCCTGCAACTTGGGGTGGTATCAGACTCAGGCCATGGTCTTCCTGCTTGTGCCTGGAGTTCCAAGCTTGCCCCATGCATGCTGGGATTCATCTGCCAGGGCGTGTGCAGTCAGGGCTAGGTTGGGTTCCTCGCCCTGCTGGCTCCTTGGGGTTTGCTGAGCATAGTCCAGTTAGTTGTAGATTTCTTTTTATGTCATCTGTTCTAAGTCATTAGCCTACATATCTAGTTTTGTGCCAATCCTATGCTGTTTTAGTTTCTATGGTCTTGTAGTATGATTTGAAGTCAGGTATCATAATGCTTTTAGCCTTCTTTTTGTTTGGAATTGTTTTTACTTTTTTAAAATTTATTTTTAATTTTTAATTTTTTTATTTTAAAAAGCAAAAAAGATAGAAATGATACAGAATTTCAAATATTAGTGTTGATTTTTCTAGTTCTGTTAAGAATATTATGGGAATTTTGATAAGGAGTCCACTGAATCCGTAGATCACTTCTGGTGATATAAACATTTTAGCAAAATTAATTCTGCCAATCTATGAACTTAGGAAGTCTTTTTATCTGTTGGTGGCTTCTTCATTTTTCTTCTTCAGTGTTTTGCAATTTTCATTATAGATGTCTTTCACTTTGGTTAGATTGATCCCCAGATATTTTATTTTTGAACCTATTTTTAACATTTTTATTAGTACATAATGATTACCTTCTTTGTGGAGAGTTGGTGCATGTATAAAATACATCTTAATTCTTCTCATCCTCTTCCCCTCCCATTACAAATGGATTTGTTTTCCTGATTTCTTTCTCAGCTGGTTTATTATTCATGTATATAAAAGTTATTGACTTTTAAATATTGATTTTGTGTTCCATATTATATTACTTCTGAAGGGTTGATAGCCTTAGAGAGTGGTTCTTTCAAACAGACTTGTGGAAAGTGCCTTAACAAGTTAAGGCCATGGCATCTTATACTTGTGACCACTGCTTCACACAGCTGCAAGTATAGTGGTATTTAGAAGCATTTTACTGTAAACCCATTGAATGTGCTACAACTTCTGCCTATTGCCTTGTAACATAAACTCTTAATTAAACGAAGTTAAAAGCTGGAAGGTATTTTTTATTTAGACAAAATTCTATATTTGATCTTACATAGACTCAAGCAGTGGAGCTCATGGTTTAAAAAGTGTTAATCTGGCCTAAGCTAATAGAGAGTAGGCACTAGGTATTAGCAAAGTCTGAACTTTGTACTGGGACAGGACAGGCCTTTTATTTTTTATTTTTATTTTCTAATTTTATTTAAAGAGAAAAAAACAGAAT
>PVJX010033267.1:0-19813 GCA_004027295.1 Dolichotis patagonum
TAGAGGTTTTTAAAATTATTGAAACAGATTTTAAAAGGATGTATTATTCCTTTCCTTATTTTTCTTAATGGTTCAGCAGAAAGAGGCAAGTAACAGGGGCATGTATGATACAGAATCTTGTAAGAAATTTGGTTTTAATTCAAGTTAACAATAGAGACCAAAGTAAAGTATTTGCATAATAAGTGGCTACTGATTGCCTCTATATTTTATGCATGATCTCTTGACATCTGTCTGCTACACAAAATTGATGTAAACCAACAAACCTTTCCTGATTTGGGGACACAAATGTCCTACATTGGACCAAGAAGACTACTGGTAAGAACTTGCATTCTGCGTATATTCATGAATGTATTATGTATTTATTTGCCGCCGATACCTGTATGCAAGTTTAAAATTTTGATAAGTCAGGGAAGTTTTAATCTTCACCTCTCTCTTGCCTGTAAATTAGACCTTTTCTTCTCAGACTAAGCAGGGAAATAAGATTTTAGGAGCTGAAACTCTTTGAGAGAGTGTTTGTTGCAACTTCAGTAGAGTTTGGTTCATATTCTTAGCCTCAGAATGATTCTTTGTGGATTAACTCATCTTTTCTTTACTTTTTTATGTTATTTAAAGACACCTCCATGCTTGGTGTGGTGGTGCATGCCTGTAAACTCAGTGCTTGGGAGTTTGAAGGAAGAGGATCCCTGTGAGTTTGAGGCCAGTCTGGGCTACATAGTAAGTACAAGCCCAGCCTTAACTACAGAGTGAGACTGAGTTAAAGAAAACAAAAAGACTAAAGGAAATAAAGAAAGGAAGAGAAAACTAGGATCATTGTCACCCAAAAACTTGCCTATATACCTTTTCCCTAACTAGCATAACAATGTTAGACATAAGCTGTCAGAATGTCAGAATGAGGTGTTCTGTTGTGTTTCATTTTACATTCTACCCAATGCAGTATTTTACAAATACCCAAATGTTTCCAATTACTCTGTTTTGATCAGGCAAGATCGCGAGCATTCAGTGTGGTATGGCTGTAGACTCCAATTATTTTATTTTGAGAGTAAGAACATTCTCTAGGTTCTAATGGGAATGGTTTTAAAGAATAGGATTGTGAAGTTTGAGTGCTTGTGTTGCACATTAAATTTAAAATAAGAATACTCTGTCTTCATTCCTTTTAAAATGTCTTTTGCTGAGGCTCATGTATGACCTGGTCCCTGATAAGGGCCAGAAGCCAAACTAACATAAATGAGAAGGCTCTGTTTTCTACTTCTTTTTCTACAGGATTTTCAAAATAGAAAATACCATTGACGTTCAGTTTACCAAAGAAGCTGTTAATCAGTTGTCATTTGATTCTTAATGAGTTCATAAACAGGTTTTTATGAACTGTTTAAAGAAAGATATGCAGTGAGAATGCAAAGAAGAGAGTCCAAACATGGTAATATTTTCTTCCTTTGAGGTCCAAGTACTTATAATGTTCACAGAGGGAGCCTTCCTAAATAAAGACCAAAAATAAAATTGCTCTACAAATGGATAAACCAAAGCATCAGTTTTTATGGGACTGGTTATGGTCAGTCCCATGAAAATTCAACATTTGACCAAGGTACAGGACATCTGACTCATAGTCTAGGTTCTTATCATTAGAGAAAAACAGTGTATATGTGTAAGAAAGGAGGAGGATAAAATAACTCCTCCAACTGAAGGAAAAGCAAGTTAGGCATTTCAGAGATGTGACTGATTTTCACATGGGGCTTGAGCCACCAGCCTGTTCTCCCGTATGCCCAAACCTGATACACAATGGAGTTGGGCTCATTATTACAGTGAACACATTAACAGATGATGTCATAGTTTTAAATATTTAAATTATATCCACACAATGTAAAATTTAGCTTAAAAATTAACCATCATTTAAGTTGCCATCTGTAGATAAGTTGAAACTTGTGCCAGTCTAATTAGCAATCAGGAATATGGTAATTGCTTTTGGCCTAGCAATGTGCAAAACTTCTCCAGAGTAAAATAATGACAAGTTGTGCATTTCTCAGCCTTTTTTCCTGCAAAAATGGCAATGTTAATACTCTATTAATTTATGAATTGGCATTCTGTTTGAGGTTTTAAAAAGTTTTGCTTTTATTTTGTAACAGAAGAATAGTATCTATTTATCTCCTTAAATGTAAGAAGAGCTTCTCACCTTGTGTACTGCTTGCATTTGGAAAAGGCAATTCTTTGTTGTGGCTTTTGTTTTGTAGATTTTAGAATGTTTACCAGCACCCCTGAACAACTCCTCCTGCATGCTACAACTCTTAGGATAATTGTAACCTCAACAGTATTTATAGGCATCACTTCCAGGTGAGAAAAAAGGACAGGGTGTGTATTACAAAAACAGTGATTTCCTGAATATCATCAAACTTATGATTAATGTCTCTAGGAAAATGGCATCCTCTACTTCACAGGAAAAAAGTTAGGGCCCCTTCTTCTCTTATTCATAGCCACATTAGAGATGCTGTGTGGTTTCAAGAAAAATTTGTTTCTTTAGTTTTGCATTGTAGTAACCAATAAATATGGTATATTCATTTATCAAATCATTTTACTACGTGTTTGACTTCTGCATTATGCATTTTTACAACTAAAAGTCTTTTCACATAGTTCTATGTATATGAATATTTATGTATATATGTATATTCTATGTACAATGACACAGTCATGATGGTTGTGAACCATTTCATAGTTGCTCAGTGGGAGTCTTCAGCAGTAGCAGTTATTGCGGTTGGCTGGATACCTTGAGCTATTAGAATGACCACAGTCTCAGCAGCACTTTGGTTCTCTTCTTGGGTGAGGCCTCTGGCATTTACAAAGATTGACTCTCTTTGTCTGGTTGCTAGGAAACAAAGAGGTAGGGAGGACCTTTATGAGGAGTAAATGAGTAGTTACACTGTTTCATAATCTTAGAAAAACATTCTCTCTTCCACCAGGGAACCCCCAAGAAATTTTTTTTTTTTAATTTTTTTTAGCCTTTGAAACCCTTGACTTTCAAGTATGTTTTCAAGAAATGGTTTATAAAAAAGTACAGAATTGCCCTCATTTGTCTTATATCATGATTAAAAATTACTTGGCAGATGCAAATGGTTTTATTGATTGATTGATTGATTCCCATTTCCCTTTTGTGATGACCAGGCCATGGAGATGGCCCTACATTTCTTGTAGACTCAACTTTGATGTTCTGATTCTTATTATGACAGTGATTCCTTAAGGTCTAATTCTCACCTGTTTGGCTGGAAAAAGACCCTCTTTGGGAAGCATTTTCCTTTTGCTTTGTGCCACCTTGTTTAAACAGCAATGGAATCAAATTATCCTTTACAAGGATTTGTGAATTAACAAATGGACTTGACATCTGTTCAGCAGTTCTGAAGACAGCCCATGTTTATTTCTACACCTATGGAGGTAAAGTTATCGCAGATTTTGGCCTTTGATCTTTGATACAGCTGAAACAAGTTGATGGAGAAAGAAAAACTAAAGAGAAAGGAACTTGGAATAAAAGTGGGACTAAATAAAATAAAAGTGTATTTTATTATGTTTTCATTGTGTTACCTAAGAGAAGCAGGCTTTGACTTTAAGCAATTTACAGAGAGATAAGGATAATAAAGCAACTAGTATTTTTCATAGAAAATATTCACTTGTTTACTCAGCTATTATGAACTGAGCTTCTTTGGGTGCTAAGAATGTTTCTAGATACAGAAGATAGGAACGTGGATCATTACACAATTGCTCTAGTTTCATGATCAGCTAGGCAGAGAACAAAACCAATATATAAGCAAGGAAATTATTAATGGTGGAAACTAATAGAAAAAAAGGGAGTTTCCTTTGGTGTGCCAGAAGAGCACTTAGCAGAAAAAAACCAGCCCTAAAAATGCTGGAGTAATTAAAAGGCATCAGAACATATCACACCAGAATATGCCACTTTGATATAAGGTTTACTTTGAACTGATGGCAATTGGGAAGTAGCAGACATGGAACTCTCTGCCTTCTCCCTTTTTTGTTTAAAAGAGTATATATTTAACTTGCAAGTTATTATAAATTTTCATTTTTAAAGTTGTTTACTTTTTTGTACCATGAGGAGAACAATTCCATTTTATTAGTGTGTGTGTGGAGTACATAATGTTTGCATTCCTTGTGTGGAGCTGCTGAATGCACATAAAGCATCTTAGTTCATTTTCCTCCCCTTTTTCTCTACACTCCTTCCCACCTACTTCTTTCTCTTGATCTCCTTCCAATTTGAGAAAGATTTAGCGCCCTTCTTATTATTGTCTATTTTTATTTTGTTCATTATTTGTAATTTAGGCTTCTAGTGTAAGAGAAACCATTCAATATTTGTGGGTCCGATTTATTTCACTTAACATTGGTCTCAAAGTTCATCCATGTTCCTACAAATGTCTCAAGTCTAGTTTTCAGGAAAGGACTCATCACTGGAGAATGGATGAAGGCAAATATATATGACAAACCTTTTAAGCAAGTTCTGTCTACCATAAATGTTCTGAATTTCAATTTTCTGTCTATTAAAATACAAGCTTTATTTTTCATCTAGTCATTAATTCTATAATTTATCTTTTCTTGTTAAAATGATACATAATCTTTCATCTTACTTCTTCTTTTGGTTTTTTATTTCTTTTTGTGTATTTCTCATACACATAAATTTAAGAAACAACAATTAAGTTTGCATGACTTTTCCCTTATTAGTTTGCCTTTTTTTGATCTCATTAGCAGTTCTAGTTACAAAGTCCAAAAGGATAAAGCAAGCATGTTATGCTATGTAAGAGGAGAATCTTACCCAAGAGAGAGTTATGCTGTGTATAAAATCCCTGAGTCAGAGGCAATGTGGCTTGTTTAACTAAGACTACCAGTGCAATAAGTAGGGTTTGAAATGTAATTAGGGACCAGATCATGGATGGTTTTAAAGTCTTTGGAAAGATTTTTTTAATGTTTGCATGTATATGGATGTTTCTGGGTTTAAATGTGAAAAGAAACTATTAAAGAAGCAAAGAAAGAAAATAGCATAAAGTTTATTTTATTTTCTCATTTTTAAAGACTGCAAACTATTCTGAGAATGATTGGCAGGAGATACAGAAAGGAAAAGAAGGGAGGATTGTGGGTGGTAGTGACAGAATAGTTTTTTTTCCTTCCCATCTCTCTTCATTGCTACATAAAATGTATAGTACAGATAAACATCACAAAGAGTAAAGCAAAAGGAAAATGAGGGGAAAAAAGGAACATGAGTGATACTTTTAAGAATTTGAAAAAAAATGTACTTTTAAAGAAAAATTATTCAATGACATATATAACGTGGCATATGGTAGACTTGGCACACTTCAATCAAGACCATGGTAATAGGAGTAGGTATTGAGGCAATTGTATTTTGTACTGAGGGGGAGAGAATATGCTCAACTTGAAATATAGCACAGTAAGTAGGGATTTATAGCAATGAGCAGGGTGGATGCCATAGATGGAAAATTCTTCATAGAAAATATCAGTAATGCTATGGTTGAGGTGTGCCTTCCAGAATTCATGCTGAAATCTAACTGCCATGGTAATAGGGTTGAATGGCCGGGACACTGGAGGTGAGTTAGTCACATCATCTCAGGGTTAGCGTGGCAATTATTTTAGCAGTGAGTTCTTGGTATAAATGAAATGTTTAATCTCACCCCTTGTGTCTCATTTGGAAGTAGTTTAGAAAAAAATAAGGAAAAAGACAGAAGGTACAGGATGGAGTCAAGAAAATTGTATTTGACAAAGATCATTTTGTGGAAACTATGACTTCAAGGCACTAAGTCACCCAGAGTCAATGCTTTTTTCTCCAGTATGCCTGTTTTTCCCTCCTAAGATCCTCTTTCCAAAATGCCTAAGAATTTTACAGATGCAGTAAGTTTGTAAATTTGCTCTATGTCTTTCTTCCAACGTTATAAATTCACAAATCCCACATACTTTCACCCTCAAGGAAATGGCACTAATAGTTGGAGACCATATGTCTAAACTTCAAACACATGCAAATGGATTGCAATTTAACCTAGCCCACTAGTAGGCAAACTGATAGGCACTAAAAGTACACAGCTTGGATTATCCATCTTGAAGATGCTATTACCAGGGTTTGAGGTGCTGGAGTCTCCTTCTAGAGGTGTTTCTAGGTTCTTTCTATCCTGAGAAAAGAATTGGTCAAGACAAGTACAAACTGTAGCATAGTTTTACATTTATTAAAGTAGGAAAAGAAACAGGCTCCACAGAGCAATTGTGGGCCAGTACAAGCAGACAGGACCAGAGCGAGCTACTGTGAAGAGACATGGTGGCAAGAGCTCATTGGGCACTGTCCTTTCTGTATTTCCCACTCCTGGGCTCATGTCAGGGCTTGGACTTCCAATTGAAAACCTGCTTGAGTTCTTGGGAGAAGTCCACAAGCATGGCTTGGGGAATGGTTCTGAGCAGTGTCCCAGGATTTTGTAGATAATAGGTTATTCTTGCTTTTCCAGCTAATCTTAGCAATGCCCTAGCTTCTCTCTTCAGTACCACCAAACCACATAAATAGTCCCAATCCAATGCCTTAATATACCTCACCCTCTCCTGGCCACATTCCTGTCTGAGTGCATATCTTTTCAATTCTGTTTAATTCATTTACCTATGTCTCTTTCTGAGGTGTTATGAAATGTTTCAGTAACAAAAGTCAATGAGTCTAATGCCATGGGCAGGAGGTGGGAGGACACTCTTTGGGAGGACAGTGTTAGGCCTCAGCCTGTGAGTTTGATCTCACTGCTGGCTTCCACCCTAGGTCTAGCATGAAGGCCTTTACCAGATGCCAGTGTCATTTGCTTAGATGTCCTCGCATCCAGAATTATGGATCTAATAAGCTTCTATTGCTTATAAATCACTTAGTCTGTTGTATTCTTTGATAGCAGCAGAAAATAAATAAGACAAAAGACAGAGGAATTCTGGCTAAACTACCTAGCGGGATGGTTTTTTGCTGCAGAAAGCTAAGCTGCTCATGGGGAATATGGAAGACCAAAAAACCTGTTAAAATATCTGGAGTAGAAGGTTCTGGTTAGGCTACTCTGGCTAAACAACTTTAAAAAGTTCTTACTAAAACTGGCATCTACAAAGAAATACATAGATGAATCATGAAACCTAAATTAAGTTTAGTCAAGCACAGAATTTTTGTTTGCTGCTATGAGAATCCCCACACATCAAGGAGTAGAAAAATTCCACTTGCACATTGGCAGCCTACAGAAGTAGATTAATTTTGGGACAGCAACTTTGAAAGGAGGGCCCTGCCCTCGCCACCACTGGCTCAGTACAAGAGCCTGTAGTAAGAAGGACTGAAGAGGAAAGCAAAATTAAGTAGGAAAGGGACAAAAAGATGATGAAATTAGAAGAGCTAAACATGGTGGTCCATGCCTATAAGCCCACTCTGAGAGAATGGAGGAGGAGGGTTCCAAGTTTGAGCCCAGTATGCACAACTTAATAATTATAGAGACCCTGTCCCAAAAATGAAGGTAAAGAAAGGCTAGCGATGTCGCTCTGTGTGAAGGCCCTGGGTTTACTCCCCGTAGCACAGAGGAAGAGGGGGAGTTTACACCCGAGCAAGGCAGTGAAACAGAGCTAAGATGTATCTGTATCAGAAATAACACCCCTTATTTTGGTTAAACTATAAATGCAACAGAGGAAGCATATCTGCAAAGCTAAAGAAGTTTTTCTGAATGTTGCTTCATTTTACAAGTTCAGAATCACTAATTTAAATAAGAATATCCTTGGAGCAGTAGGTAGATTTATAAATATAGTAGTAAAAAGAGTCTGCAGACTGTATGCTTGTTTCGATAAGTATTTGTACATGAAGTGTAATTGATTTATCCACCTTGGCTCCTAGGAAGTTGTGGTTTGGAGTAGCTGCCTAGGTGGTGCCTTTATAACCATAGCAGCTGCTTTATTTAGTTATAAGTTGTGTTTTCAAAGAATTTTATGTGAGCTTGCACAGCATTTGCAGTCAGCTTCAGTTTCTGCAACTGCTCAGCCAACCAAGTATTCACCCCAAGAATCTGTGCTTGGGTAAGCGATGGAGCACCGTGGTAGTTGTTTTAATGTTTTTTGAATTAGACCTTGGGCTTTCATCAAAGTTGAACTGTTAAGGCATGGGTCCTTATCTGCATTTCTTTCCAGGCTATTTTTGTCCCTTTAGGAATGAACTGGCCAGTTGTGTTTTTCTTTGACATGTTAAGTTTTTAATACAAAATTATTGTCATAAAATCTGTACGATGAATGTTTTCTACCACCCAGTAAGCACTTTCTAAGCTATTTGAAAAAAAATGGAATAGGCAAATTTAAAAGAGAAAACAATTAGGAAGATGTAGAAGAAATTATCAGGTGTTCCCTTCGTTGTACATGTTCTGTAAAATTTCACCTTTTATAGGCAAACAACTTACAGTTTCAGCTTCACTGAAAGATGTTTACAGATGTCTTTCAGTGAAGTGCTCACCACCATTATCAAAGGGGCAGAAAGAGCTACTGGGTGATGGTCCCTACCCAAGGAAGCTAGTGGCTTCGAGGTCTTGATGTCAATAGATAATAGGTGTTTATCTCCACTGGGAGCCCTAGTCATCATTTCCAACCCAGCGATTAACCTTCACTACCTCTCATAATAAGTTTAGATGCTTTTGACTCAATAATTAATCGTTGTCACCCCATAAGGAGCAGTCCCTACTATTCCCACCAGTCTTATATACTATTACCCTTTTTAATCTCTTACTTTCTCCTGATAAGTTCCATTGAATTTCAAATATTCTATTTACCACATTATAGGGAATATCATGCGTTTTGATTTGGATTCAGAAAATCTGTTTACTAGAAGATAGTCAATGTGGATGAAGACTTGACTTGCGGGGCAGCAAATTGGTTCCCAGGAGATAAATCCCCATGATTTGAGAAGCAATTAACAGTGTTGCGAGCTCTTGCTAGATTCCAGGACCATGGAAATTTCTGGGTGCAGCTGAATGTCCTTGTGTCCTCTTATTCTTGTGTCTCAGTCTTGAAGGTTGATGAGATGGACTAGGTAAATTTAAGGCTTATAAATCTTGTTTTACCAACTTTTAGACCAACACACCCTAAAGAACTAGCATGCCTATACTCAGAGGTAAGGAGGATTTGACTCAAGAGTTTTAAAAAATGTTGGCCATTTTGCTCTATTTTAGTTAAGTACCAGGAATCTTTAGGCTCCAGTAAAATGGCATGTGTGTTAGGAAAAACTAAAACAAAAAACTAATAAAGAAATCACTTCTCAGTTGCTGTCTCTCTTAGAAAAAAACACAAGTCATGCTTTTAATGAGTTTAGGGGTTTGCCGTTTATTTGTACTCTGTTGCTACAGTAGAATCCATGCGAAAGACTTTCCTCCATACAGTTATTTATTCAGAGAAATGTGCTTCAAATCTCCAGCAGTAAGTTATCAAATACCTTTTGGAAAATAGCTCAATCTTTGATTCTAGACCCCTGGTAAGATTCCCATCATCTTTTCCGCACCTTCTCACATTAATGATATATTCACTTACGTATACTCTAAACTTGCACAGCATGGAAACCCAAAGGATAGGCCCTTCAGTTTAATGTTACCAACGAACAGCTATGTAATCATACCATAGATACACAGGTGACTATGAATTCTGACCTAGCCCTCAGAAAGCTCATTCTGTAGGGCAAAAATGCAATACAAAATAACAAAGAAAATACAAAAATACCTTTACCAAGACAAATACAATCTGCTAAGAGAACATATTGGAAAAGTGAATAGTTTTGCCGACAAGGGTTGAACAAACTTACATAGAATAGGAGTCATTTAAACCAAGTACACAGATGTCAGTGACCATCTGTTAAAAGGAGGGGACACAGGATATCCAGGTCTGAGCAAAGACAACAGGCAGTTTCCAGTTGAAACTCTCACAATGATTTGGTTTCTAGTACTCATTTTCTGCAGTTTATCCTTTTATTATCATCTCATAATAGCTGTGCTTTTCTTTCCAATCCTTGGTTAGAGTGTCTTGTTCTCTGTGTTCCAAGTAGCAAAGGACACTATCATTACTTTTACAAAAGCTTATTGCTATTGACTTACTGTTGTTTGGAGAAAGATTGAGCATGGAAGAATTTGAAATTCTGATCTGCTTCCCCTCACTGTAGCTTAATAAGATTCCCAGGAGCATACTGAGATAAAGGTAGGGAAGGCTTTGATCACAGAATCTTTCACTCTTACATTTTGTCATTCTAAATTGTTAACACTCATGGGTGCATCCATTGCTTTCTGTTCTCAAGATTTTGTATATTCTGCGCTTTGTGCTCTGAGTGTTTCCCATCATTACTTCACTGTTTATTTCTTCCTATCATTCAAAATACAATTTTGGTGTCATTTTCTTTAAGTAGCCTTTCCTGAATTTTCAAATCTACAGACCACTGTGCATCAAGTGTCTCTGCTTTATGGATCCATTAAACCTCATATTCTCCTAGTAAACAACTGTATTATAATGGCTTGTTTCTTTTTATCTAACATCAGCCTGCATATTTCTTGTGAGTAGACACTATACCTGTCTGTTCTGTTTATTATTAAACTTACTGTCTACATTTTTGCGGTTATAAAATAGATAATCATTAAATATTTGTTAAAAAGGGAAAGAACAATGTGTAAAATAGATTGCTCAGTAATAGTTTTGATTTTTTTCACCATTCATTGTTTTATATATCTGCAACATATTATCTCACTTTAATTTTCAAAATAGTCATTTATGAAGTGTTATTAAACATACATTTAGATTAAGAAACAGTACTAGAGAGAAATCTTGCAAAAGATTTTACTGTTTAAAACATGACCACTTTGAGGGTCTCATTTATTGTTATCCAATATGATTCCTTTTATAGCTCATTTAATATTACATTGTTGTATAGCTGTATTCTGTAAGAACTCAGTCTACAATCCATCTTTCATTAGAAATAGAAAGTCCAGTTGCCAAGACTCAATAAACATATACCTCAGTGCCTTAAATTTAAAAAGCAGACACCTGAACCTTTGAGAAATATTTAACCTTGACATTCTCCACTCCTAACTGACGGGTCTGGTGTTGGTTACTTGCTGAGAGAAGAGGGATAATTTGCAGGTCATTGGTTTTAAATTGGGTCCATTATAATTTATTGGAGGCTTGACAGTTCTCAGTGATATTAAGAAGAAAGATTGTCTTTATTAGGTGATTTCCCCGGCTTCAGTAGTGCTACTTTAATAGATAATAATAGTTAACAACTTGATGACATTTTCCTGATTTTACTTTAACATTTGGAAGGTGATGAATTCTAGGACTCAGTTATGTTGGAATGAACTCATAGCCCAGAATAGTGAGTCTGGGAACTGCAAAAAGTCCATTTTTCCTAAACTTTAGCCCTCTGACTTTAGCTCTGAGCCTCTCCAAGTACAACCTGACATTTGCATCTGATTGGTTGAGAGCTGCTAAAAGCAATAAGAACACACTTTGATTCCCATCCCTATGTCCCAATTAATATATTGCTCCAGAAACAGAGGCCCAAGTGATTTTCACCAAATTTGAAGAGAAAGGTTTTAATACCAATTGATATTTATAGCCAACTTTATATCTAAGGATCTTGGTGACTTTTTGCATGGTGAAATTTCAGAAGCACCTAAATGTACCTTTCCCTGCCACAATTCCTCTTCTTTATTCAGAAACTACAGAAGTTCAGTTTGCCATGATTAAAGATGAAGGTTGAAAATTGCACTAGAAATCATGCTTTGACTGACATTAATATTTTGTCATATGGGACTGCTAGAACAATTAGGTTTGTACCTGGAGTCTTTGATGGGATACAGGTGAAATAACATGAGAATGTTGGCTGAAAACAGGAAGGGGGGAATCTGGTGCAGAGAAGGTAAGACTGCTATTTTATGTTTTTCAGCAATTAGTTCTGCTCATTCTCCCCTGTCTCACAATGTACCTCCCTTCCTTTTCTGATTGCATCGTCATCTCTTCTTAAACTGGTTTTCCTCTCTTTTACATAGAAGAGAGCTTGTACTTTACTACACAGGATGGGAGAGACAGGTAGAATTCTAAGAAGGACTCCAAATAAACTTTCCCTTAGAGTGAAGATGAAGCTGTGGACAGGGTGACATATGTCACATGATTACATTTCCTTTTATGGTTAAAAAAAGATCTGCATGAACCTATTATTATCCCTGGAGCCCTTTTTAGAAGCAGAGAAGTTTCAAAGGAAATTCAGAGATTCATGACAAAGGGAGAATTAATGTAAATTTCTTGTCTATACTTTTTTCATTGATGCAATCTTATAATTTATTGTACTATTCAGTTTTGATCATCACTTCTTTGTTCATTTATTTAAAATTGTTTTTTAAATTAAAAATGTTTTAAAGAACATATCAATGTATGTTTATATTAACAGAGATGTTAAGTATGCTGATACTGAATTCATCATCATATGTCATCATATGCTATCCTCACCATCGTATATTTTGAGACTGTATTTTCATGACTATGCAATAGCTATGGTATCCTAGAGTTACAGGGACCTTAAAGATACAACATCCAGTCCTTCTTAGCCTGGGTGGCAAAAGAACAATGCTTATAGTGTGGAGCATCATTGTTTTGGGTAGAATTATATAGAAGGGGCCTTTACAACTTTATTTACAATTAGTTATAATTTGGAAGGCAGCTATGCTCACCACTATACCACCAATGCAATAGTTATAATTTGTGTCCTGTTTCAATAAATAGCAAACACCATATCTCCCCATTTTCCAGACACAAAAAGAAATACAAGAGAGTTAAACATCCTATACAAAATGATATCAGGAGTAAAACCAATTTGAAAAGTTAGAGATTTGGCTATATTTCACTCTCCTACTCCTGTTTTTATTCAAGCTCCTGAAATATTCTGTAGAGTCAGTGTTTCACCTTCTCAGTTCTCCATGGCAATGGGAACTTCTCAGAGGTGAATACACCTAAGATTTTCTTGTAACAGCTAACAGTATTCTGTGCCTTTCTTTTTACCTTGTGCAAGTAAAGAATTTCTTAATTATTTTGAAAACAGCCTGTCTTTGCCTTTAGAAATTGAGGAAAAGCTTTTCCTTCTCCATCTTCTATGAGTCATAAAGATTTCCAACATTTTAACTTACATTTGTCTTTGGATGAAGAACACATCAAAGAAGACTGGAGGTAGAAATTATGACCTTATGTTTCCTAAATATAAAGAAAGAAGATGTGAAATCTCTGGTTAAAAATCAAAGTATGCTCAGGTGTTTCCTTGGATCCTCCAATCCAGGGAATGAAAAGACAAGAATGTGCACTACAGCTGAGAAGCTTGAGCCTCAGTGCGCATCAGTATGTGGAGAGTTAAGTTACCGCCCCCTGGGCTGCACACTGACAGGTTCTGATTCAGTGGGCTTGGGTCAAGGCCAAGAATTTGCAGTTCTTAGAATTTCCCGGGAGATGCTGCTGTTGCTGTTTAGGGAACCACACTTTGAATGCCACTAGATTACCGAAGCTGCTTCAGCTACTTCGTGATGAATAACATGACTCCAGTGGGATTTAGAGCCTTCCAGGGCACGGTGAGCCACCAGGTTGTTAATAGAGGCATGCCGGAGGAAATGGCAGTGGCTTACTCATTTTCCGAACATTTATTGGGGACATTACATGGACAAGCTCTTTGTCTTGCATCATAGATATAAATTAAAAAGTCATTGTCTAAGCCAGAGAGAAAGAGAAACATAAACAAAAGATAACATAACATAAAATTATATCGTTATTCATATAAATAACATGTAACTGTAGACAAAAATGAGCTCATTGTGACCCAAAATGACACATTTGGAGCTACTCAAATTAGAAAAGAAAGATTGGAGCATGAACTGATTATTAACTGATAATAAAAAGAGCTGATTGATATTGCAAGACATGGTGGCATCTGCTTTGAGTCCCAGCTACCCCGAAGGCTGAGGCCAGAGGACTGTGAATTCAAGTCCAGTCTTTTAGCCTGGCAATTTAGTAAGATCTTATCTCAAAATAAAGTATAAAAAGGACCGTGGATGTAACTCTCCAGGACAGCACTGACCTAGCATGTTCCAGGGCTTTGGTACCAATGCAAAAGTGAAAACAAACAAACAAACAAATGAACAAAACAAAACAAAAAATAAAACACCTGATGTTTAGACAAATATATGCTTTTAAACTATGTTAAAAAATTCATAACATCACTTAATTTGACATTTACTTACATGTTTAGACATGTATATATACACATCCATAGCTGTAGATTTAAGTGTTACTAGCCTATAATCATTTCTTTGGATATTACTATTCATTATCCACTTGAAAGCATGGTTCAGAAGATTCTTCAGCCTTTACTCTATTATCAAGTTTCTTTTGTTATTTTTTGCTTCTATCTTCAGTGCTTCATGGAAGTATTCCTCTCAGCTGAGGAAAGAAACTCCTCTTTCAGCTGAACTTCATTTACCTCTAGTAATGTACTTGCCTCTCCTGTATTCAACAGCAATTACTTAAAAACCTAGAGTTGTTTTCCAATTCATCTTTTGAACTTATCTTAAGGGTTAGAGGCCTGTATGCCACCTAAATCGTGCTAATCAGTCATTGATGATGTTTGCTGTGTGACATCAAATGGCCAGTTCACTGTCACTACCATCTGTTGGAGTAGATCTGTTCTGCAGATTCTGCCATTCATTCAGTGCAACCTTGAAACATGTTCTTCAATGGATCCTTGGACATCCTAATGTGATTTCCTTCCATCTCATTGACTGTTTCCTCCTTGCTAACACTTTTTCAGCTTTCTAACCTTTAAGTAGGAACTGTAGTTTATCGACATAATTTTTGCATTTAAACAGTGATACTGAAGACTTCTGATAAATGTGTATGCCATACAGCTGTTGCTTAATGGAGATAAAATATTTCCTTCATTTTTATTTCCCATGTGCTGCTGAATTAATTGTTTATGTCTAGAATCACATATAGTTTGGGCCGCTTTTGACCTTCATACAAGTGGAACACACACTGTATCGCCAGCCCTCCGTAACCATGGGTTCTGCATCCGTAGATTCAACAAACTGTGGCTCAAAAAGAATAGGAAAGAAATTTGCCTGTCTTCCTTC
Organism: Dolichotis patagonum; assembly: GCA_004027295.1. Lineage (NCBI taxonomy): Eukaryota > Metazoa > Chordata > Mammalia > Rodentia > Caviidae > Dolichotis > Dolichotis patagonum. The sequence goes on from PVJX010033267.1 coordinate 15,165, forward strand.
TGCTTTCTTGTCATTGTGTTAGATTCCACATATTAGGGGGAACATGTCTGAGTATGGATTATTTCACTCAATATGGTGTTTTCCAGATGCATCTACTTCTCTGAAAATGACACAATTTCGTTTATTTTTATGGTTGAATAATACTCTTGGGAGACTATTATTAGACCATAGGAAGGGGAGAGAGGGAGCAGGGCAGAGGCTAAAGACAGATAAAAGGGGATGTTTATGACAAAAATATATTTTATAGATTAAAATTCCTCCAAAATGTCAAACTAGGGAATAGGGTGGGGGAAAGGGGAGTGAGGGGGAATGATTATAGTATAGCCTTCTATACAAGAATTTTTGTTTAACAAAATAGTTACTATTGAGATCTATCCATGTTGGTGCATATAATAGTAGTTCATTTTTCTTGTTTAATATTCCATGATATGCTGGTGGAATGTTTCTTGTTTTTACATAAACATTTGATCTTTTATTTGATTTAGCTTTTACGAATGGAGCAACAGAGAACATTCTTGGAGGAATTTTTGAATTGGCACCTATTTTCATTTCTCTGGGTAAATACCTCATCATAGATTTGCTGGGTTTTTGGATAAATGTATGTTTAACCTTTCAAGAACTTGCCAAATTGTTTGTTTGTTGTTTGTTTGCTCCTTTTGGTGGTACTGGGGATTTAACCCAGGATGCTGACAGTAAATTGCACCCTCAGCCTTGCTCCCTCACCCCTGCTTTAGAGATAGTTTTGCTAAATTGCCCAGACTGATTTCAAATTTTCAGTGGTCCTGCTTTAGCCTCCCAATAGCTGGGCTTAGGGGCGCCAAACAGTTTTCAAAGTGCTAGAGTCATATCAACTTTTATGAGAGAGTAGAGCAGCTGTTTTTTCTTTTCTTTTTTTAAATTTTATTTAAAGAGAAAAAAAAGCAATACAGAAAAAAGGGTAGAAACAATAGAGAACCTCAAAAAAACCATAAATCACTAGTTGACAAACAACATACTGTCCTCCCAGAAATAGCTGTTCATGTTACAAAATTAAGGCATACAAAGTGAACACACAGTGAGGCTGCAAACAGTTACAAAAAAACCCAGGATGGAATAAAGCCAATTGAGAGAGTATAGTGAAATTGGCACAGAACATCACAGCAGGTCACCAGGACAACAGTAATAGGCAACATTGTATATCTCGTTGTCTTCACAGTAGTTGTTCTTCTACTAGGTACAGCAAAATCAAAGAAATACACAACATTATAGAACACATCAACACAGAGTATTGAATAGAGCAACACCATTACTCAGAACAAAGCAAAACGGCGATAAAAATATCTGCCTTCAGAGATAGTAGAAGGAAACTCCCCCGACTTGCTGTACCAAATATGGTCACCTCCTAAGAGATACCCAGATCCCTGGATCCCAATTGTTAATGGGGGGGGGATGTGGTATGTTTGATTCTAAGCCTGCGCCCCGGTAGGCAGCAGGCTGGTTTCTGGTTGGCTCAGTGCCCTAAGTTCCAACATGGTGTGGATCTCAGGAAATGCTCTTGCTTCTTGTTTCCCCGCCCTGGGGTGGCCGCGGCTTCCCACACCACAGTCACTTACCAGGGCGGCAGGCTGGTTACTGGTTGGCTCGGTGCCCTAAGTTCCAACATGGCGCGGATCTCAGGAAACGTGAGTAGAGCAGCTATTGTCTCTCATTTTGAAGCCCTGCTGTCTGTTATAAATCTATCATTTTTGCTATTTTTATGTGTCGTACCTTAATTTTTATGTCTTTGTATCTATTTTGCGTCCATTTGAATTGAGCAACATGTTAGTGTTCCATTTTATGAGTTCTACTGACCTTTTATTATACTGCATTATTTTTACTTTTGTGACAGCTCTAGGGAATACAATATGCATTCTTAACACATAATTGCCTACTTTGAATTAATACAGTAAAACCTGAAGAAATGTAGGACCCTTAAAATATTTTAAAATCATTCAATTTCAGTTGTACCTGTTTCTCTATAACTGTCCTACATTTATTTGCTTTTGGTCTATGATATGGCTTCTAAATATTGGTGGGACACCAATATTTAGAATCCTTGTTTCTTTTGCTCTTTTTTTCTAGACTTACTTAGGATTTGTATGTGGTCTTATGGTATAAAATATCCCGATGACTTCCCAAATTGGATACATAGCTCTGACCTCTTCTGTGAACTCCTGACTCATACACTGGATCTAAAACTTGACATACTAATGAGATGCTTGGTAGGGACCCAAACATTTCTCCTTAAAAGTGTTATTTTTGCTCTTCCCCAAATTACCATTTCCAGCGTCATTTAATTGTATTTTATTCTCGTGATTTCTCATAATAAAAACTTGTTTTACTCAACTCTTTTTGCTCTTACAACCACATGCATTCAATATGTGATCAGTTGTATTTTTCATATGTATCCAAAATCTGACCATTCATAAAGCCTCTGGTAATACATCCCAAATACAAGTCACCATCACTGTATTTAGGATTGTTAAGTTGACCTTATCAGTGGTTTTCCTCCTTCTGCTCTGGACCTCTTTCAATTTATTAGTCAGTTAGATACTTTTAGATGTATATTGAGTCAAAGCCTTTCAACAAAGTCTTAGATGGCTCAAAATAAAATCCATATCCCTAGGCAGTGTGACTGCTGTTCTTTTTCTACTCTTCTTGTTTTCCTGGCTTTTCATTCTGTAAACACTTTATTTTCTCCCTTGAAGCTTGTAGACTTTTTCTTCTCTATGCAGACATGCTTGTACCAAGATCTTAAAAAACTTACCTTCTTGTCTCTTTCAGATTTTTACTCACATCTGATAATTTTCTGTGATGCTCCCTGCCATTTATAATGCTTTATTTTATTTTGAAGACAGTGTGGATCTCTGACCTTCATTCTATATTATTTGTGTTGTTATTTTACATAACCTTCCATGATCATGTGAACATTATGGTAATGATATTTGTGTATTTTATTTCTGTATGAGAGCAGAAATAATTGTACAGGCATAAATAAATAAAACAATGAATCTTCAATTGAAATATGAGCAAACAGGTTTATGGAGATCAAGTACCTTCCCAATGGCCAGAAAATCATTCAGTAATAGAGATGAGAAGGGAAACTAAATGAAGGTTAGGTCTCATAAAGGCATTGGTGGTAGTGTAGACAGTGCCAAAATCTTGAGCAACGGGTTGTACGTGGATATTATGAGTAATTTCTTATTGTTGAAGGATGGAGTTGTGCAGAACTCCTTTTTAAGAATTTGCCTTAATATAGGGCAAAGGGTTTTACACAGTAGAGAAAAATTATTCTGATTTCACTGAAGATAATAAAACTCAGAGTTTCCAAAATATCATCATTCTTAACTTACCTGCTGATACACTTTCTAACTTTCTTGGACAATGAAATTTATGCTATAATTGTGATTCCAGGGTGAATATGGGTGTTTCTGATCCGTAACACCTCAGGCTCGGCCTGACTCCAACTCCATGAATCACTTTTACTCTGGTCACTATTTCTCCTGCTACCCTGATTCTTACATCGCTGATTGTTGTTCACAAAAAGATAGATGCATATAGCTAGGAATTGAGTACAAGGCTTCTTCTGCCATTTGTAAAATGACAACCATATCCATGCTCTGGATTCTCTAGAATTCTCTCTCATACTTGCTCCAAAATTGTTCCCCTGTGAGACTTGTGAAAAATTAGTGTCACTGTCAATATCATTTAGTTCTGTTCTGCTATTATGTTGAGTATAGCATCAGAGTTCCTTTCACCAACTGTGACTCAACACTTTATTTAAAAATATTTCAAAGTCCAGATCATTGTAGAAACTGAAGAAATCCTTGCCCTTCTTTCCTAAATCTCCATCCATCCTCTAGATGTTCCTTGTCCCTTTCCAAATGCTCTGGATCTGTATATTTCCCTTTCTACTTCTGAATTGCTCAACCTAAATGTTTCCCTTTGAGCCTACACACTCAAAGTCACTTATCCAGATACTAGAAAACATGGAAGAATAATTGAGTATTTTTAGCATTATCTAACACCCTAATATACAAACCCCCACCCCTCATACCCTGATCCTGCTCTTTGCATGTCATCAGGAAATGGAGAAGAACTGATTTGATGCTTTATATTCTCTTAGACATTTAAAAATAAGAAGGGAAAATAATTAAGTGACAATCCAATTATTTTCATTTTGTAGATTAAAGAAAGCCCTGAATTTCAAGATATTGAAAGGAATCTGCCAAAAGTCACTTAGCTAATAAGCCCAGGAGTTTATGAAACATATTTTCCAAACTTGGGAAGAATGTACATTTTCTCATCTCACCTCATCTCAGTTTTGAATGGCATAAACAGTAAATACTAGATGAAGAGTCTCAATTAAACTGAAACTGTTTTGTGGCAGGGTTACATCTAATATCCTGCAAGGAAGATACAAAGGCATCCACAGGCGCTGTATCTAGGGGTTTGGATGAAGCATCACACATCTCGCTGCTCGCTTTGTTATCAGTAAGCTGCTGTGCCTGCCTGCGTCTGTGGTTTGCATGGGGATTTTATAGTAATGTTTACTCCAGCCCATATGTGTAACATTTTGTGCAAGTCATTTACTTGTGCTCTGGGATTCAGCGTTGTATACTGCAGGTTAC
>PVJX010033268.1:0-19823 GCA_004027295.1 Dolichotis patagonum
GAAATAGAAATGAAATTCCATTTCACTTCTGAAATGTTTTATCGCCAAACCCCATCTACTCTGTTGCTTTATTGTGTTTGTTTCATAGCATTTTGTTTATAATTCTATCAGCATTTGTGTTGCAATATTTTAATGATGTGTACACATGCCTGTCTTTTCAAAATGTGTATTTGTCAAAGTCAGTGACTACAATTTTATAATTAATGATCTATCATACATGGTATAACTGAAATTTTATTGGTAACATAAATAAGTATGTGTTCAGTATAAAAAGAAAGAAAAAGAAAGAAAGAAAACAAAAAGAAAAAATATCAAATTTCATTTGACCCAACTATTCCTTGTCTAGGTATCTTCCCAAAACAGTTAAAGTCATCACACCAGAGTGATATATGCATACTCATGTGCATACAGCAGCACAATTCATAACAGCAAAATCCTGGAAATGGCCTGTATGTCCATTAACAGAATAGAAAATGTGATACTTATACACAATTGAGTAGTACTCTGCCAGAAAGAAGGATAAACTTGATTCATTTGTTGGAAAATGAATGCAGCTTGAGACCATAAAATCAAATGAAATAAATCAAACACACAAGTTTTAATATTACATGGTTACTAATATATGACAAATTCAATATCAATATATAAGTGCAATATAAAAGACAGACAAGAATAGGAAAAAAAAAGGAAGAGAAAAAAAGTTACTGCAATCCAACATACCACATGAATCTAAAAGTGTACTTTGATTTAGTATATTTGTCTCATGTGTTTTATATGATTTTAACCTATTGGTCTGTTAACCTGTACATATGATAATTACCTTTATAAAGACTTATAAACACATGAATCTGATGATGGCAAAAAGGTGGCAAAAAGAGAGATGAAGGAGAATGGAAAAAAAATAATTGAGATGTTTTATGTACATGTTCCAATTCCACACAATGAATGTAATAATAATTTACTGCAAACGTGCTGTACTAATAAAAATTTAAAAAATAAATTTTCAAAGGACATTGTTGAGCATTAACTCTGGAGAAGAAAGGGAGAATGCACTTGGGTAAGCACCTAAAACACCCAGAAGACAGGGGTCAACAATAAATGTAAGGACACAGTGGTTATGGTGGAGACAGTGGTAGGTGAGACAGGAAGATGTGCCCTGCCCACAGCATAAGAGTCATGGTCTATCCAGCCCTGAAGAGGCATGTACACCTTCCATGTGGTTATGTCTGTATTTGATAAGGAAGGAAAAGGACAATGTAATGAGAAAGAGAGTGAAATCTCTCATTAAACCCACCAAGCCACAAAGAAGGAGTAGGGCATTGTATCACAATAGCAGACAAGGGTGAGTGGAAAAAGACAAGGAAGACTGTATTGGCTGACAAATTCAGCTGACTAAGCATAAGGCCTCAGAATTCTTTGGCCAGCAAAGGCACAGGTCCCTACTTACACTGGGCACAACACTGTCTGGGTCAGGCAGGCAGTCAGAGTTCCCATACACAGCCCAAAAACACTGCACACACAGCATACACATGGGGGTAGCACAGATGCAAGGGAGAGTGGCAGCCCCAACCTGAACTCTCCTTACTCTTCCATCTACACAGGAAATACAATCTGTGGTGAACAGGGAAAACAAATGCTCAGCTCATTGCTACTGCTTCCAAGTACACAAGCATGGAGAAAGCAGCTGAACTGAAAGTGTTAGGGAAAACTTCATGGAGATTGTGGGCTTTGGAGAAGCGAGCCAAGGGCCAGTGTAAGGAGCAGCCTGAAGGGTGAAGAAAGGAGAGGGGCAGTGAACAAGTGGGTGAGTGCAGGAAGCAAAGGAGAGGAGAAAGTCAAACACCAGCTGAGCAAGGTCTCCCAAGGACAGTAGGCAGGCCAGATGCCAGACTGAGTGTGCACTGTGCAGGCTGGCCTCAGAGGGCCCAGGTTAAGTAGCTCTAGAGCTGGTAGGAAGGTTACACATTGCAAGTTTTTGTACCAGATATTTTGATCTGTTGGTATTGGAAACTAATACTAGACTTCAATAAAAGGGAAACACCAGTTACAGGAGGAGAATGTATTGGGCAGTTCTCCAAGTTTATGTGTCAAGTCTTGTTTTTAACAGGTGGGCCATGAGGTAATAGTGTCCAATCACTTCATCCTTGATGATAAATTCAAGGTATATATTTTATCATATTCTAAACTTTCTGCATGCCTGGCAGAAGCTTTAACTTTTTAAATACTCAGTTTGATTGGAAAATAAGTGTACACATTAAGACAACATATCTGTAGGCAGGAACCAGCACTAGGTCCCCCTATTTTCCATCTCTGCTCTCAAACTCATGGTACAATAGAGAGATAAAAAGGAAAATATGATAGATTCTGTAAATAAGAATGGATAAAACTCCCTGAGAGAGGTAAAGTGCTTAGGGAGAATCCTTCTGGGCAGGAATTACTAGGCCCTCATATTGTGAAAAGACAGGTTGGATTCAAAGGGGAAAAACTGTGAGGGCAAGTGTTCTAGTCAGAACTATGGGGTCTACAGAGATCCAGAAAGACAGAAGTTGTGTTAGACAGCAAGGAGACAAGTGTGGGCAGACCAGAGAGCTCAGGTACAGAGGGAAATGCAAGATACCCTTGCAAAGCGACAAGGAACATATCAGGACTTTGTTGGAGTCTCCTCAGGTGATTCCACCTCTTTTCTCTTCCTCTCAGTGCAGACATGTATGATCTTCCCAGAGCAGTGATGAACATGTTCTAAAAATGAGGTTCTTTAGGAAGAGATTTCTTTTCTTGTGTCAACAACTCAAGATAGATCCAGGGATGTAGCTCAGTGATGCAGAGCCTCCCTGGCAAGCACGAGGCCTTAAGTTCAATTCCCAGTGCCAAAAAAACAATAATAATAAAATTCAAGAGAGTCAGAAGTAAGAATTAAGGTACCATTTGATATATTAGGAAACAGTAATGACTTCTCTTTGTCTTCCCAGGAAGATTACTGTGGCAGCACTCTGTAAGAATGACTGAAAGAGATGCAGAGAATACATCCAGAGTCACAGAAGGAAATAGAGAAAAGGTACAGTATATGTTCTGTTACATAAATTGAAACCAAGGTTCAGAGGGCCAAGCCCTGGCAGAGCAAACAGGACTTTAGTCAGGACTGGACGTGATCACAGCTGTAACCTGCACAAACTTTCACAAGACATAAAACTGGATGTTATCTCAAAATCTCCCTCCTACTCACCATTTGGTTCTATGCAATCCACATCCAAGACAGTATGAATGCATCATCTTTGTCACTGGAAACCCAGCCCTTGTTTAGGTCATCTCATTCGTTTCCTACCCCCCCACGCCAAGAGTCTTCCATGAAATCCATTCTCAGAAGTCTTGCCAGAGGGATCATTGGAAATTTGACTTCTAACTATATCCCTGTCACTCTAAAAGCCCTTCAATAAAACCCCAAGCTATGAGGATAAATATGAGTACCATAGGAAACCACAAAATAACTCCAGACCAATTCCTTCACACTGAGCTGTTACCAATCCCTGCCCCACCTCTAGATTCTCCAACATGATGCTCTAGGAATTTTCCAGACTTGGAGTGACCTACATACACATTTCTCCATGTCTCCATTCCAGTACACACTGTTTCTTCTGTTTCAAGGGCACACACCTCTCCTGCCAGTACATCCTTCTCAGCTCCTTATTCACTATCCAGCTTTTCTCATTTAACCACCTCCCTGCATAGTGCATATCAAATTGCACTGTCATTTATTTATATATTCAACCTTCTTCTCAGCGCTGCCATATCTTGACAGTAAACTCAACTTTTTATTTCTATGTAGCCAGTGGATGCACAGGATAGATGGACAAATAGGTGGATTGATGGATGGGTGAATGGATAGATGGATGAATAACAGACAGACCAAGTTGTTGAGACATGAGGGAGAGTTAAGGAAAGAACTTGGGGAAATGGAATGCTTTGAAATACAGGAAAAAATAATGTGAGTATAATTTCAAGGATTCAATAATTCTAAATAAGTGCTGTCATCTTAATGAATTCTAGTAAAAGAAAGGCTATCCTGTGGTATGTAATAGGAAAGTGAATACATTTGTACTATGTTTAGAGCAGTGAGGGAGAAAAGGTGTAAAAGAAACAGGAGAGGAAAAACAGAACACATATGTGAGAGAGGAAGTAGGAGAGAAAGACCAGCTGCAAGTGTTGTGATAGGCATGCAAATTAGTTATAATTATGAAGCCATATTAATGTCCATAGTATTTTATACTATGAAATGAGAAAATGCTATTTTTAAAAACTGAAATCCTAGGGAAATCTCCAACTCAGAGTGTAGACAACTCAGTTCCTCTGAAGGCTGCTGCTTTGCCCATCAAAGGACCAAAGAAATTGCAGGAATTTCATTCCTTGTTTCATGTTCCAATATCTCAAGCAAGAGTGCTAAATATGGAATGAAGTCAATATTCTAAGGCAACAAAGAAGTTTCTGATGAGACAGCAAAGGAGATGGTGGATGAGCACAAGGATGATTCTATGCCCTGTCCTCAAGGACAGGGGCCATGCACAAGCTGAAAACCCTAAAACAGTACTGAATCTGTTCTGCATCCATGAAGCCCCATATCAATAGCAAGTGCTGCCCACTTTCAGGATGCAGAACCTAGGACAAGTCAGCCAGACATTCTGCCATCACGGGAACTGGAGGTGAGGATGTGGCTAAGATGGGTGCTGGCCCATTGTCATCATGGAATGGACACTGGCCGTAAAATCAGGGAAATGGTTCTCAGAAACCTAGACTCACTTCCTGCTACAGTGGCAGGTGTCTGACAGTCACTGTGTGGCTGTAAGCAGAGAAGCTGCACAGTTAAGCAGCAGTGGACAGATGCTTTTGACTTCATGGTCTGCGTGGAGCCTCAAATTTAAAGCTCCTGCTCAGAAATACCAAAATAGGCAATACTGATGATGCATGTTTCTGTCCTCCAGCCTGTATGGTGTGGCCACATTTACCTCTCATTTGCCTATTTAAAAACTGAGACCCAGCAGGTGAGTAACTTTCCCAACATCCCCTAAAGCATCAATAGAACAGTTAAGCTTCAAATCTGACTCATCCACTCTGAAACTCAAGAACAGGGTAGCATACCTGAAGTTAGGAAAAGGATGAGGGCAGCAGGAGCATCAGGTCTGTATACTCACTGATGGAAGAAGTTCAGTTTAGCCAGGAGTGAGGGATAGTATAACTAGCATTGACACCTCTTTTACCATCACCTTAAGATGCTTCAGACACACAAAACACACCATAGATGCTGCTACCTGCAACACCTGCTACTCCCTGTGTGACAGTCCTTCAGCCACTTACTCCTGAGCTCTATCCCCGGAAGTCTCTGCTATGGATATGAGGGAGTAGAGATTCCTATACTACAACCTCTAACAATCCCAGTATAGTTGCTCATTAACATATTTGTCACACCACTTGTCCTTGTACTCTAGGGAACACCATGAGTGACCTGTACTGAAAATCTGTGCACAGCTGTATCCTACATGTGGCCCAGAGTGAAAATACATATACTTATGGAAAGAGCGAAGGAAATATATGCGTAAGACAAATTTCCTAAGCCAAAATGAACAATATTTTGGAAAATCATCAGGACTTCTCAGATTTTTTTCCTTAAAAAAACAGACTCTGGTCACATTTGCAATGTTGAACTATATTTTCCACCTCATCTGAGAAAGGTTAAGTGCTGCGAGCCATGGAAGCTGGAAATTCACCAACCTTTGGGAACCAGCCAGCCAGGTCAGAAAACAAAAACCACCACCAGGGGCAAGCCTTAGCAACAAGTGACTCTGGACCCCAAAAGTCAGGCCCTTAGGTTGCTACATATGTAGATTATGAAGCAATGAGGTGTCATGTGACCTTAAATTGTTAAATGTATAAATAAATGCTCCTACAGTGAAGGGGCAGCTCCTTTCCTCTCATCAGGAGAAAAAGACCTCTACCTGATGCTGGCCTTCAACTCTTTATTTTTCTCATCCTACTGATACAGGGTAATGAAACTCCCAACCTACTAGACGTCTGATACAAGTTCATGTTCTCTAAAATCAAAAATTGAATTTTGGAACACATTGAGAGAAACAAAGCTTCTATGTGAAAGCGAGACAGAAAGAGTCCCAAGTGGGTTGCCAAAGACTCTGTCTTTTCTAGGGAATTTTAGAGAGTAAAATCATAAGGTGAAAAAAGTCCAAGATGGAGAAAACATGGGAAATCATAAGGCAGATGTGCATGAGGAGGGACAGAACTATGGTCAACCAATAAGGTTAATTGTTCAGGTAAAACTGACCAAATCAGGGACAACTGAGGAAGCAAGTCACAGAGCAAGTGGTCATACTTAAAGAGCAGTGACTCTTTCTGTAGGGGGTTGGGATAGTGGCTCCTGGATTCCTTAAGGTGATCTATACCTATTTAGAATATCAATCTCTGTTGTTTATACTTAGGATATGGTTGCATTTGTTTTGCCCTTTGTCTTGAGATCTGGCCCACAGTGGGAAGTGTCTGTCTTCAACAGGTACCTGGTCTTCTGCACTGGCTCCTTTGAGGGCCCAGGCCTGTCTGACTCCATATAATATTTCTAACTAACTCAGCTGCCTGTATCACTCACCATCCTTCCCCCTGTAAAACATCTGGAGCTGCACAGTGTTAGAGTATTCTGGTGCAATAGAAAAGCAAAAAATACAAAATGAAAAGAACAAGTTTATTGAGTTGAGGACTTGGAAAGGAGCACACAACCCATGGTGGTTGGGCTGTCTCCTTCAACTGGATACAGAGAGGTAGAGGGCTATATGACAACTGATTGGAAGTGGCACATGGGGTGGATATTGATGTCTTGTGAGGAACCAATTGGAATTCTCTGTGCATGAAAACAGGAAGGAGAGTTGCAATTAGGGCTGAAGAAGAAGCAGGAAGTGGTAAGTGTTCTTGCTTTGGCTTTCTGCCATGTTAAACCACCACCACAATAGTACAGTAATTTATAATAGGGCAAGAACCTTTCATTCCCATCTTTGTATTGTTAGGAAAAGGGTGAAGACTGTCTCTTATTATTTCCTGCTGGATGGGGATATTGAGTTAGGGTCTAGGGGGTTGACAGGATGTTTGTTGATGCCCATGTAGAAGCTGGTACCAGGCGTTTCAGTCCAGACAAGGAGTTTCTTGTTGGTAAATGCTCACATCCTAGATTGGAGAAATAAAAGACAAGGTGCTACAAGGAGGTGGATAACTATCATACTTAAAGGACCCAGGAAAGGTAGAAGGAAAACTGCGTTTGATCCAAATATGTCACTCCATCAGGGCCATAGTGAGGAAGAATCTGAAAAATAAACATGGAGTTGGTAGGGGTGGAGTTACAAGAGGTAATTATTCCCCCATTGAAAGGGTAAAAGTGTAGGTAGGATTTGGCTTTGGTCTAGGAGTTGAGCTGGAGAAAACAGGAAGCATGAGAAATGTAAGGCCTGACTGTTGAATCATGTTTGGGAAATTATAAACTAAGGGTTGGGAGGGCTGTGGCTGCGTCACTATGAGTGACATGAGATCTTAGACCTACAAGGGTCTTGTGTTTAACTAAACATCTGAGGGTGGAAAGAACTAATATAGTTGTTATGTAGAACAGCATGAAAACAATTTGATGTATAATGTGGGAGTTTTTAGGAAAGACTTCCCAGAATCTTATAGTGAAAAAATTAACTACTAGAATGTAAGGAATCAGGAAACAAATAGGATAACAAAACATGACCTAGCCTGAAAATTATGGCTATGGGGTCTTGGAGAGATGGAGACAGGAAGTAGGAGATGAGATGACCACTCAAATTGTTTAGATTTAGGGTTAGAAGAGCATAGCTTGAGTGATGTGGAACTGGATGGCAGTCCAGCAACCTTGACCACCGTTGAAGTTCCAAAGAAGACCAGGTAGGGGCCACTCCACTTTGGTTGTAGTCTTGTTGAAAGATCCGAGAAATAAAGGCTGGACCATTATCTGACTGGATACTCTGAGGTAGACCAAACCTTGGAATGATTTTTTGTAACAGAACTTTAGTAACTACATCAGCAGTCTCGTTGGTTGTGGGAAAGGCTTTTATTTATCTTGAAAATGTACACACCAAAGTGAGAAGATATTTGAGAGTTTTCTGGTGGGGCATATCTATGAAATCTACCTGCTAGTCCTAACCAGGGGTGGGCCCACAAAATTGATGAGTAGGAGAGGAAGGGGGTGGTATGCATCCCTGAGGAGAGGCTTTAATACAGAGATGACAGGTGTGAGTAAGTTGTTAAGACTTGAGAGTGTCTGAGTCAGTCTACATAAATGCAAAAGAATGCCGACAGGGTATAAGGGAGGATGGCAAAAAAAGGTATCTTGAAGGTCTAGGACTATGAAGCGAGTAGTGGAGAGAGGGATATGAGAGCACATAGTGTAAGGATTTGGCGTCACTGGATGAATTGGGGTAACAGCATCATTGATTACCCTAAGATCTTGTATTAGATGATATGACCTTAGGCTGAGTACTGGGAGAATGAGGGTATTGTAGGGTGAATGGGTAGGTTTAAGAAAACCTATTGTCTAAAAGATGCTTAATTATAGGTTTAAGTACCTACAAATGTTTGGGAGCTATAGGATTTTGGAGAATACAAGGAAAAATTGAGGAATTCCTAAGATGAATTAAAACAGGCATAGATAGCATGGGTAGTTCTGGTAGGGTTGGAGGTGTTTTAAACTATGAGGTTGACCAGAGAAGAAGAGAGATGGCTTTATGGAGCATTGTGATGATATCTGGAGGACAATAGCTGTGGGGAGGGAGAAGCTAAAGGGGAAGTTAAGTTTTTGGAGAAAATCTCTACCTAAAAGGGATGTGGGACATGTTGGAATTACCAGAAAGCTATGAGTGAAGAAGAGAGTGTGGAACCTGCATGGGATGGGCCCTGTTTGTAGAGGCTGTGTAGGTTGACTGTCAATACCCACTACAAAGACTGAGGATTTAATATAATGGCCTGAAAACTCAGGAAGAACACTGAACATGGCCTCTGTGCCTACAAGTATAGAGACTGTCTTACACGGAGACCTCCAATGAGACTTGAGGCTCTGAGAAGGATACCTTAATGGGTGCTGTGGGCCCTGAGCCTAGTCAATCTTCAGCAGCAAGTCCAAGTAGATCAGCCAGTGATGAATCCAGTGATGATGAGATCTCCTGTGAGGGCAAGGAGTTAGATGATGGCTTATCTGCTCACTAGTGGCTAGGACAATAGCACTTCCAATGGGTCTTGAGATTGCAGAAGGGGTTTTTTGGGGGGTTGTTTTTTTTTTTGCCTAGATTCCTTTTTGTCACACTTGAAGCATGGACCAGGAGGTGCTTGGGCAGCTCCACCTTGTCTCTGTTTAATTGTCTTATAGTTCCAAGTGTCACTGCTAAAAGATTAGATTGTTATTTTTTCTTTTGATTTTTATTGCTTGTTGAAAACACAAAAAGAGACATTAAGAAGGTCTCCCTGTGGGGTTTGAGGGCCAAATTTAGCCTTTTGTCTTGGGATCTGGCCCATAGAGGGAGGTATCTGTCTCCTCCACAGTCACAAGACATCTGGTCTTCTGTGCTGGCTATTTTGAGGCCCTAGCACTGTCTGACTGCCTATAATATTTTTAACTGACTTAGCTGCCTGTAGCATTTTTTCTCTGAATAAGTAACCCAAACTGCCGTGAGGGGTAGTAGGTGATGACTTATCTGGCTTTTTCAGGCTGAAGCAGGTTGAAGTTGTTGAACAGCAGTCAGGGATACTCTGTAGAGTTCTTAACTAGTGGCCCTCAGTAGATAGCAGGCATTTTCTCTTGGATAGGTGTACAGCTTTAAGTCTAGAGGAGGCAAAGGCAAAGAATCAACTAAGTATGCAGGAGCCAAATAATAGAATCAACAGGATATTTATGAGTATACTTTTAGTAATGGCATCCCATAAGGAGGAGAAGGATAAAGTCCAAAGAATTTTAGAAACTGACATGTCATTCATTTGTCATACACACATTTAGGTTTTACAATTGTATAAGTATTTCCTGAGCTATTAGAATGTCTAATGCCATCTGATTTTGGAGGATGGTCTGTTTTATTAATTTTACCTTTTTATTTAGGAGAGAGATCAGCTATGTCATTTAAGGTCATTTGAGTATACTTAATTATGGCCTCAATATGCATTATATAATCTTTTTTTGGAAAAGATCTGGTGGATCTCAGTAAAAGGAATCTAACCAGAACTTAGTATGTTTGTTATTGTTTTTATCTATATGATGCCTTGAGGTTTGGCACCTTTTAGGCAAGAACAAACTTTAATCAAAGCATGTACAATCAAAGTATATATACAAAAGCATGTATAATCAAAGCATGAACAGTAGGGCTGACAGTTAAGTTTAGAAACTGCTTTTAGGTTATAACAATTGTAACTTACTGACTCTTGGATCTTTCTGTTGAAGGACATTACACAAATTTTTGTTTAAAAATTATCATTTGATGATGACCTCCTGTTGGTTTGACTTGAATCTCTTGCCTGGAGCACAAGAAAAAGGCAGATGTCTGGATCTGAGAGAAAATATTTACCATCATAAACAATTTCAATTTTATATTTGAAGGCATGAATATACCATAAGATCAGCAATAATGAACTTCAGTTCCTCATATGAATTTCAGTTGGGGTGTCTACCATAAGGCTATAGAGATTACTGGGATCTCTGATTAAAGAATAAGAGCTGGTTTAAGTTACTAGGTGGCTACTTTCTTATTTATCATGTCCAATCTCTCCTCACCTCAAAGAATTTTGTTTAATATGTTTTAGCATCATTTTGATCAACTGGCAACCTAGGTGGAAGCATGCTTTTTAAATCTATAACCCAAATAAACTTTGATTAAATGATCTGAAAATGCAAAAGAAAAAGGAAAAAATGATTGTTGACCTCAAATAAAAAGGAACAGCTGTTCACAGATCAGACAAATGGACAAATGATCTGGACAAATGATCTGGACAGCATAAACAGACTGAACAAACAGACAACAGATATACAGACTGACAAACATTTTACAAAAATCAGACTGCACTCAAATATATTTGGCCAATTTGAACTATGATGAACAAACTAGTGTGAATCTTTTTGTGTGTAAATTAATAGAGATCTCTTGAAATAAGAATAGCAGAAAAGGAACCTAATTTATGGTTACTCTTAGATAGGTCAGTGAGTGGAAAAAAGAACATGAATATGAACTAGTCCATTGGAAGAAGCCTGTTCCTTAAAGGGGAGTAGGGACAGAGGCTGAGAAGACCAAGTATGGTGATCCAGCAGGGAAAATGGTGACACAGGAGTAGTGGACAAAGAAGATCCATCCAACAAAATAGATGGCTCAGGTGGAGGGGTCAAGCAATCTGAGACTGGGGATAGAGACTAAGGGAAGGATTAGAGGCCACTGGGGGTAAGGAAGGGGGAGAGAAAGACACAGAGGGCACAGAAACCTTTGGCTAAGAAGCCTGAGGGGTTTGGTCTTGGAGATATGAGGGATGGGAGTAAAGACAGGAGACACACCGTCTAAGGGGACTGCTGGGGAGGGAGGGAGAGTTCCTGGTGGAGCAGAGTTAGCCAGAAGTATTTGGGCCATCATGCAAGAGAGTGAGAGAAGAACATGTCCACAAAGTGAAAAAGGCCTAAAAATGAGAGGTTTCTGCCAACTTGCTACCATTGTGACAAAAGTATAAACAAAAGATCAGCTTTTTGGTTTTTTATAACCTTCTTGAGGCAAAGAGCACCAAGGTTATGAACCAGGCACCTCAGAGGTGTGCTTTTTGGGAACAGGAAATGGCCCCTGTGACCCAATTATAAGTGAGTTGAAAGAACAACTTTGCCTCAGGACATAAGAGCTTTAGCTCCCCCTAAGGAACGTGGAAGCTTTCCTGGATCACACCTATCAAAAGAAGTCATCACCTGTTTTGAAAGTATGACATGAAAGGTCCCAACCCATTCTCATTAGCCATCACCAAAGAGTGCAAGGTGGGGTCCCAGAGAACAATAGGGTAACAGTTTTGCTTCAGGCTGCCTGCCCAAGGAATATGAAAAATGCTATCTGTGCACAGGGATGGCAATGGATAGGTTTTCTGATGCAAGCTTGTGAAGTTTAGGAATGGAAACAGAAAACCCCACATGAAAGCTCACTTATTATGAATGAGGGTTGGTGTTACATGCGTATTAGTGTCAGCAAATAAATAGGTCCTGGAGGAAGGAAAGGTGGTTCATAGGTAGGGGAACTCAAACTGAGAGTGACTCTCAGGAGCTAGCACTCTGCCATCTGAGTTTCAAGGCATCATAATTTTAGAGTATTCTACTGCAATAGAGAAGCAAAAAGTACACAATGAAAAGAATAGGTTTATTGAGTTGAGGACATGGAAAAGAGTACACAACCAATGGTGGTTGGGCTGTCTCCTTTGACCCGATACAAAGAGGCAGAGAGTTACATGACCTCTGATTGGAAGTGGCACATGGGGTGGATATTGATGACATGTGTCTGTGTTTGCAAACAAGAAGGGGAATTGCAATTAGGGCAGAACAAGAAGCAGGAAGTGGTAAGTGTCCCTGCTTTGCCCTTCCACCATGGTAGACCACTGCCATAATTGTACAGTAATTTATACTAGGGCAAGAACATTTTCCTATAGGAGAATGAAACTCCCGACCTGCTATACCCATGAGTTCTTGTTCTCTAAAATCAAAGAGTGAATTTTAGGAACAACAGAGGTGAAGAGTAGAATATACTTATTGAGAGAAAGTGTTTGTCTGAAGAGAGACAGAAGGGGGTCCCGAGCAGGTTGCCTAGGGCTCTGTCTTTTTAGAGACCTTTATAGAGTAAAACCATGGGTTCAAGGTGGGGGAAGACTGGGAACTCACAAGGTAGATGGGCATGAGGTGGGACATAACTATAGTTAGCCAATAAAATCAATAATTCTGGTAAAATTGATTACATTAGGGACAAATGGGAAAGCAAGTAACCTAGGAAGTGGGCATTCTTGGAGCTGTGACCTTTCCCCTAGAAGGATGGGATAGTGGCTCCAGGGTGAGAGGGAACTAGTTAGAATATCAGTCCCCAGGATGTAGATGCATTATTTGTTTGATCCTTTGTCTTGAGATCCCCCCCAGCCTGCAGCAAGAGGTGTGTTTCCTCTGTTTTGAGATCTGGCCTGCAGCGAGAGGTCTGGGTTTCCTCCAAGGTCATCAGACATCTGGTCCTCTGTGCCAGCTTCCTCAAGGGCCTAGCCCTGTCTGACTGCCTATAATATTTCTAACTGGCTCAGCTGCCTGTAACACTTTCATTCCCATCTTTGTATTGTTAGGAAAAGGGTGAAGACTGTTTCATTATGTCCTGCTGGATGGTAGCCTTCTACCACATTAGACCACCACTATAATTGTACAGTAATTTATACTAGGGTTAAAAACCTTTCACAAAGGTCATGGCATATTGGAGCCTGAACATTGACTGGGGTAAGAAATAGTGGGTAGGGGGACACTCCTTATGTGTGGATGATAGGGGGAGAAGTAAATTGTTAATGGTCAATAATCCTCACTGGAGTGAATTGATATAGACATCATCAAGTTTTAAGCTTAGGACACTAAAAAAAGTGTTCACTAGGGCCAAAAAATGGGTTCACTAGAGCCAGAGAAAGAAACAGGTTTAGGAAAAACCAAAGACAGAAAAATAGGCTTGAGAGCAGCCAAAGAGAGAAACAAGTTTAAGGAGAGTGGAAGGGAAAAAATTGGTTTGCAAAAGGAGGAGCATATTGATTATACCAGTTGTCTAATTATGGGACAAACATATTCTAAAGTGAAAGGTTCTTGACCTAGTACAAATTACTGTACAATTATGGTGGTGGCCTAACATGGGGAAAAGCCAAAGCAGGAACCCTTACCACTTCCTCCTTCCTTTTCAGCCTTACTTGCAACTCCCTTTCCTGTTTGCATGCAAAGAAAATTCCAATCAGTTCCTCACATGTCATCAATGTCTTCCCCATGCACAACTTCCTATGAGGGGTCATATTGTGGTACCACAAAAATGAGACAACATCCAAAAAATGGGGGGGAGCGCTTTATTTTAGCTGGCACCAGCAGCACAGACGCGGTGGAATCTGCAGAACTGTGCAACCAGGTTACATTTCCGAGGGGTTTATAAAGGAAAGAAACCACAAAGCAAAGATGGGGAGGGGCAAGGGTGACCTTTTACAGAGACAGTTGGATTTACAGGAATTTACAACTTGTGCTGGGCAGATTATGGGAAACTTTACAGCTCGAGGTCAGTTGACTGGAATCTTACAGAGTACAAATGTTACAGCTTTGTAGCTTGATGGTCGACTAGTTCCTAGAAATTTACAGAGAACAAAGGTAACAGCTTTGAAAGGAGGGGAGTTGCCAAATTCCTGGAATTTTACAGAGTAAGAAGGTCACAGCTTGCACAGGTAAGGGGGTTTTGATCAAGCCTCTGGAATTTTAGGAGGAACAAAGGTTGGAATCTAGGACAATGGAAACGGCCACATACAGAACAGGATGGCAGCGCTTAGGTTAGAGTACAACACATATAACACTCTGCCTTTCTGTATTCCATTAAAGGAGATAACCCAACCATCATGGGTTGTGTGCTCCTTTCCATGTTCTCAGTAAATCTGTTCTTTTCTTTTGTTTAGCTTGCTTCTCTATTGCACCAGAAAATTGTAATGTAAAGAATCACAAATGTACAAAGAACTGTTTGTTGTATGCTTGATTCCAATATTTATATTTCTTTTGTGGATCTGGATTAGAGAGCATCTTAATCCTAAACTTGCTGAGATGACCACTGAAAGAGTTTTGCCCTACAATAAATTACTGTACAGTTATGGCAGTGGTCTAACATGGTGGAAATGCCAAATCGGTAATGTTTACCCTGAGGTCACTTTCTCCCTCCCCTATTACAACTTCTTTTTCCTTTCCCAGTGTGGGCAAACAAAATTCCAATCAGCTCCTCATGTCATCAATGCCAGCCCTAAGCACCAACTCCAGTCAAAGGTTACATATGTCCCACACCCCATATCCTGGCCAAAGGAGACCGCCCAGCTGCCATGGGTTGTGTGCTCCTTTCCATGCCCTCACCTCAATAAATCTGTTTATTTTGTACTTTTACTTCTCTAATGAGCCAGAAAACTCTTTCAACCACAAAGGAATTGGCTCTGGGCACTATTTTAAAATCAAGTCACAATAACCCAGATAGGGTTTAAAACCACTAACCTTTCTCAATTAGATAAGAAAGGAACAATCAGGGACAAAGGGAATCCTTACCTTCCAGAGAAGTGTTTAACTATAACTGAACCACTAGTAGCCATCCCCAACTTTTCAGCTCAGAGAAATTTTGCTGAGTCACAGAAAGGAACTTCCACATTCTTAATCCCTTTTCTAATGGTGCTAAAAGAAGCCAGATGGGCAAGGTAGTACATGGAGGGTTTTCAACATATCTACCAAGTTACTGAACTCCAACTCCCCAGTAATCCAGAATAAACTATACATCTTCAAGAATTGGTACCTTTTAAGTCACTAAAAGTATTAAAACAAGCAACTGCCACCTATGATCCTACACCTCATTTACCATGAGTTTCATGAGCTCTTAGGGTGGCAAATTACAGCCCCAAATGATTAGAGAGGAATGGCTAAAGTGTGTTTAAAGCCAGAAGATTATTTTTATGGAAAGGAAATTTTTTGAATTGTGCACAGATCAGGCCTCTGGCAATGCTGCTCAGAATTTAGCCATTACAAAAGATATGTTAATTGGAGGGGACACTTATGCTGCTATAGGCAGTCAACTAGCTTTTGTTATGCAAGTTTGTGACCAAGTTAGAATAGCAGCCACAAGAGCCTGGAGGAAACTACCTTCAAGGGGTGAGACATCCCTAGATTTGACTTCTAATCCTCAGGGTCCAGATGAACCATTACAGGATTTCACTGCATGCTCATTGCAAGATAGTGAGAGAATTACAAGTGACAAAGAGAACTGATAGTTCAACAACTGGCTTTTGAAAATGCAAATAAATAGTGTAAAAAACCTTAGTATCCCACAAAAAGTGAGCTACACTGTCTGAAATGGCTCAGATTTGTGAAAATATTGGCCCCTCATATATACAGTGGGCAGCCTTGAGAGCAACTACTACTCAGATCATTAATCCACAGCTTAAAGGAAAGGGAAAGAACAAGCTATTTGTTTCCATTGCAGAGGTGGAGGGAAGAAGGATATCTTACTAGAAATTGTTCTGTTGCAGTACCTGTGAACACAACAAAGCATTTATCTTTCCCTTCAACAGAACCTTGCAGTATCTGTACAAAGTTTTGGTGAGAATATCATTGAGAAAGTTAATGTAGTTACAAAACAGATGTGGACGGCCAGCCCACTCCTGGAAACTTCCCTGTGTTCCCAAGTGAGTGTTAAATTAGAGAATCAGTAGACAATAGAAAGGGGAGGGCCAAGAGAGATAGTTCCTGCTGAAGAGGACTGACAGCCAGAGCCTTTCAAGGCCACTGTCACTCACACACAACCTCAGAGAAAGAACAACAACTGGATCCTTCCTCTTCCTCTGTTCTTAGGGAAGCAATGCCCTCCCATTCCTTCATCCTCCTGCCCCAGGAGCTGAAAGCCCCACAGGACACTGCCTACCTGCATAACCACCTCTCGTCTCTGTTTCTTGGCTTCTGGGAGCTGGTACAAGACTTTAGGATGCCCCTCAGCAGCCCCTTCATGGACACCCTAGACACAACCCCCTACCACCTCCTGGCCTATAGCCTTTGCACAGTCACTGAATCTTCCAGGAGGCTCCAGGTCTGTGATCTCATGATCTTGTCTGCTTTGCTCTCCACATGCCATACTCATGTCTTCCACTGCTCAGGCAAGTCCAGGAGCAACTCTCCATACACTGCTGAGCCATGTTAATGCTGGGCTGCAGCATTGAACAGTGGCTCTCTTGGCCAGCATCCATCTGCTCTGAAGTTATGCTCCTGAGTCCCACTGCATCAACCCACAGAGCAACAGAGTTTCTTCAGCTGAAAACCTGGAATCACAGCTCTGCTAGTTTCCACAAGATTTGCTCAGTGTAAGGCTGGCTAGATGCATGCATGGCCAGAGCCTTTGCCAGCTCCATCCCTTCCCAGCTTCTCTAAGGACACAATTGCATAAAT
This sequence comes from Dolichotis patagonum, assembly GCA_004027295.1. NCBI lineage: Eukaryota > Metazoa > Chordata > Mammalia > Rodentia > Caviidae > Dolichotis > Dolichotis patagonum. The sequence goes on from PVJX010033268.1 coordinate 17,225, forward strand.
CAGCCAGATAAATGGGCATTGACAGATTGGCAGCCATGGTAGTCATCCTGACCTACAGCTACTCTTACCCCTGAGTCTTTACAGGGTTCCAGTTCCATCTGTGCCCTGAATGTGAAGACTTGGTATTAAGAACTTGCTCCTGTTCTTGCCCACTCTCCTGGCCAGGAGTCAGAAGTCATACTTTTAATTTGCAAAGTAATTCACTCCAAGGAAGGTGATTTATTCACAGGTGGAAAACTTCACCTTGATACAGTGAGAGAATGCTCCAGTTTCTCCATCTCTCTCTTATCTGTTTACCTTGATACAGTGTGAGAATGCTCCAGTTTCTCCATCTCTCTCTTATCTGTTTACCTAGCACAGAGTACTGTGTCTCATACCTGCCCACACCATCTATTCATGGAGCCAATTCCTTCAGGGAATGTGATGCCACTTCTAGTGAACACTGAAGACAGGCACTTTGTCTGGGGTTCACTTGCAGTCTTTTCTTTTGGAGCAAGTGTGTGTGGAAAGCAGCATCAAAGAGCATATGGCAGCAAAGCTTGGCACACATTACAATAGCCTATATCTCAGTCCCTCAATATAGAAGGTAATTGATGTTGATATCTCCAAGGATTCTCAGAAGGAAAGATTGTACCTAATGGTCTTCACACCTCAACCATGTTAGGTCTTAAGATAGCCTGAATGGAGTATTACTCAGCAGTAAAGAAGGACAAACTTGAGACTTTTATAAGGTAAATGGGTGCAAATTGAGACCATACTCATAAGTGAGATAAATCAGGCTCACATGTGTAAACATCATATTTTCTCCCCAGTGTAAGAAGCTGAAAGAGTAAATAAGATGCAAAATGTACAGTAGATATTGTGAAATAGGAAGAAGCTATTCAAAAGGAAAGAGAAACTAGAATGGGGGAAAAGAGAAAAGAAGGAAAGGAAAAGGAAAAGGAAAAATAAATAAATATATAAAATATATACTATGGATTTCTATTAGTTCACTGAAAAGAAAGGTTTGTGCTTTATTGTTTGATCAGTTTTTCATGCCTCTATCTCATAACCTAGTGACTACTTTGAAGATAACAATATGCAATGTATTAACCATTGTTACTCTCTTACTGTATTGTTTTCAAATTTTATATCATTGTTTTTATTGCTCTTTCTCCTTAAAATAAAAAAAATAGCCTGGACCACTTTTATAAAATTTATCATTGTTGAGACTCATTGCAGTTTGTCAGTGTTCAGATTTAAAAACCAAATACATGGAATCTCTCCAAGGTTAACAACATCATTGGCCTCAACCAATCAAATCCACAAATTTCAACATGACCAAATGTATTTCCTCTCATTGGTCCATGGCAAAGGCTACTTCACCAACACATGCAGGATGGCAACTCTTTAACATGTGGCCAGGTGCTGCAGATCCCCTTCAGTACTTCTTTAAGATAAGCTTACCCTCATTAGAGTCCCTGGTTTCATTTAGTATTGCAAAGTGCTGCCTGTAGGTCAGCAGCTTATCTGATTTGTACTTCAAGCTATGACAGTCAGGCTCAAAGAAGAATATGGTGACCATACTCTTCCAGGACTAAGGACCAACTATTTCATGATCCCACTGTGCATGGCAAGGACTTATGAACACGCAAGTAAATAGGTAGTTGTGATCTCTGCAAGAAATAAGGTATTCTTCACATTTTGTGCGTGTAGTATCATTTCTTCCTTAGAAACTGCTGACTTGGGCTGGGGATTTAGCTCAGTGGCTTAAGCGCCTGCCTGGCAAACGTGAGGTCATGAGCTTGATCCCCGGTACCAAAAAAAAAAAAAAAAAAAAAAGAAAGAAACTGCTGACTCAATGTTTCTGTAGTTGAATGTACTGACTTAAACCAGGTCTAGCTAGGAAATTGCCTTCAGTATCATCATAAGAAATTGCCAAATTTTGTTTTTGAGAACTGAGAAATGACATATTTTAATGTGATTCAGAAAAACATTTTGTGTAGTTCAGCTGAACATATCCTCTTCTCCATAACTACTCTCCACTGAGTTTTCCCCAAAAGTCTCCCACAGATGCATAAACATTAGTATGCAGGTCTTTAGAAATAGATATCAATAGCATAATGTTAACAAATGGCCTATTTCCCAAATCAATATCATCACAGAAAGATAAACTAACATGAAAAGCTCTTGATTATCAAAGTCACCTAGAGGTCATAGCATATGAAGCTCCATTCCTGCCTTGGAGAGTGAGAGGACCAGAATCTAGGCTCCTTCATCTGCCTTTTTAACAATCTAACAAACTAGAGCTTTGCGTTTTCTTCCACCTACTCCTATGGTGATGGGAACATGAGCTGCTCATCATAATGGATTAGAATGAACAAAGGAATACAATATTATGACATATATATTTCTATATTTATATATATTATAACATATATTTCTATATGTATATATGACATACATATTTCTATATGTATATATTTATATAAAATTAGGAGGGTCATTCATGGACTTCAGGGGAAGAGAACAAGAAGTCACTGAGAAGCATGCCCTCCTTGCTTCAGCACCATGAGCAGGCTACTATGGGCACAGCCAGATCCCAGCCTTTTCCTATGAG
>PVJX010033269.1:0-19778 GCA_004027295.1 Dolichotis patagonum
CAAGATGAGACTTTTTTTTTGCTTTTGCTAGGAAAATCTCCAAATAAATAAGACAGCAAAAATTACTAGAGATAAAGGAAAAAGACAGATTTCAAAATACTGACAGGTAAGGACTCAGTATCTCACTGTTACCAATGAACAGAAAATCAACAAAGGGATATTAGAGGTAAAGGAGACTATTCACTAAACGAGCCTGACAGACAATGAAACAGTTCATGCGATAGCTGCAGCATACATTTGGATCAAAGAGCTAATGATGTTGCTGTGATTTAGATTAATCTGGAAAACTTCTCCCTATAGTGACTGGAGTGGAGCTGTTGCGGACCAGTTTGTCAAACATTTGCCACCTCTGCCACAAAGCCTGTAGATGGTCTTTGACTCTCACAGATTTAGTTAGGTGGGAGTGTTGACTTGTATGATGCATGAGAATTTGCCTCTGTGGCAACCTTGACTTTACTGCTCTCATGTAGGACCAGGTAAGCCTGTTCAACTGTATTTTTCTCCTGTAGGATTTAGACAAGTTGGTACTATTGACTGATACCCTTTCCTGGAGTATTTTGCCAGGAAGTGGACTTGGGCTCATACTTGCTTTGTGTACATCACTGGTAGAGTTTTAATTAATTTTTTGTTTCCCTATTAGTGCTAGTTCAGTCTGAACCCCTTATATCTCACAATGACAATTTCTATGTATTTTCTTTGGCCTTTAGGCTGAAAACCCACTGTCCCATCCAGACTCACTGGGTGCCGAGTAACACAGCTAGATACTGTTCAGCCATAGAAAAAAATGAAGTTCTACCAGTTACACTAACATAATCAAGTGTATTAAATGAAAGAAATCATGCACAGATAGACAAGTACTGAAAACTCATTTTTGGGTGAATTAAAAAACATTAGAATGAGACAATAGAATATTGGCTTTCAAGAATTACCTAAACAATAAGAATGTGGAGAAATAGTCCAAGGATTTAAAACTTAAATTAGGAGGAAAATTTCAAGAGCTGTATTACATGAGGTTGTGAGTATAGGTAATAGCAATGCACATTTCTTGAAAATATTTTCCTGAAATGGATAAGAGTAGATTGTAAGTGTTCTCATCACAAAAACATAATATAATATTAGCTTAACTTAGGCAATCTACAATGTGTATATATTTCAAAATAATGTATTATGCATCATAGATACAATTTTCTCAGTTTAAGAAACAAAATATTAAAGACTTTAAATCATAAAAGAATTCCTGCTCATCAAAAGAAATATTAGATTAACAAAAGAAAAACAACAAATGGAGATTTTGTTGCATATATCCAATAATGAATTAATATGCAAGACACATAAAAAATGCCAATAATTTAATAACAATAAGAAAAGAAACCTAGCAAAAACATAAACGTTTTATAGAAGATTAGAAAAATAGTTTGCAGTAAACAGGAAAATATGCTCAACATCAGAGGAAATACAATGCAATTTAAAATCACAATAAGTGGGTAGTCCTGCACAAATGAGATTCATAAAAATATTAAGCATTTCACTGTATCAATCATTTTACCAATGAGAGTAGCATTAATGAACTATACTATATTGCTAGTCAGAGAATAATTCATAACACAACCTTAGAGAAAACATTCAACTATCTATAAAAGACAATATATAAATATCCTACTTACCATGAAAGAATTTAATTTACAAAAATTCTTATAAAAATACATTTTGTTTCATATTGCTGTGAAAACTGTTATCACTTCTTCCCAGTTTATGATATTTTGAGATCACTGGTGATAAAGGAAATTGTTATGCATATACATATTTTGCTTACTAGTTTTTCTTACGTGAAAATAAAATAAGAATATCAAGCATGCACATGATAAACATGGAGGAGAATCACAGAATGTTAATAAATTGGATTGGAGTGTTTTCTAAAACTAGTGTGAATGCTATAGTCAGGCTTTACATTATACCTGCACATGTCCCTAAGCTAAAGAAATAACATGAAAGTAAAATCTCATTTTTTGGCTGGAAAAACTTGTCTAAGTTTCAGTTAAATTTCTTTTTCTTTCATTTGCGTGGAATGAAGCTTTCAAAAGTAGTCTCAACACATTTTAAATCATTTTTCATCCTGTTCCTCTCCTATCTCTTCCTATTCCCTTCATCTCTTGGTTGCGTTCCCAGTTACCAAAGAACTTTCCCTGTGTCTCCTTTTATCTATATTTTATTTTACTACTTTATTTATTTACATTTTGTGTGTTCCTTATGAGAGAAAACATGCAATCTTCAAGCCTTTGGTTATTACTTATTTCACTGAAAATTAAAGTCTCAAAGTATATCCATTTTCTTATAAATGACTTGGGTTTACCTTTATGGCAGAGTATTAATCCATTGTATGTGCTTTCATCCACGTGTCTGTTGAAGAATATATATGATGCGTCCCAGGTTTAGCTATTATGAGGAATAGGACAATTAAGTAAAAGAAACTTGTATTAATGAAAAATAAAAATGGAAAAAATGATTACAGAGATGTATGACATAATATAATAAATAATTTTTGGTGGACTTTCTCAAAGGTGGTAGAGTGGTGAGTAGCAGAGAAGATCATCTCTGAGATTTACTGTCTGCACAATGACAAATAGCAATGTGAGGAAGAGAAGGAGAGAAATGAGTCTCAGGGATGCAGGAAGGATCTGAAATAAAAATTGAAGCCCATGGGGAAAGTAAAGAGAGAGACTTCTACAAAGAAGATGGAGGTAGCAGGCATCACTTTCTCTCTGAGCATGGACTCACAGCATGGAAAGGGTAGCTTGAACCTGCAGAAGCATGGTGATGACTGCTGGAACCAGAGGTCTCCATATAAACATACACCAGTGGGATGGAACAGTAGAGGCAGTTGTCTGCAATTGCTGGTGATTTATTTGGATTTTGATGTCTCCCTGGAGAGAGTGATTGGATGGGAGCCATCTTGGAAAGGGGCCAACTGATGTCAGAACTCAGAACAGCTGCTGAAGGTCAGGTGCCCCAGTTCAAACCAATAAGGAAACAAGAACAAACCAGCAGAAAGCCCATGCAGTGCTACCAGATGAACAAATATGATTAGAAATATTTTTGAATTTTAGTGGAACTAAAAGTTCATGCTTGATGAGTTTATCCAGTACCTCATCTGACAGCTACAACTGGTTTATTGGGATTAACCAACTCAGATCTGGATTCTGTCTGCCACATGGTCTACCAGTGACAACAGGGATATGCCTTGAGGTGGACTTTTTAATTAAATTTAATTTATATTTTTTGTCTTTTAAGACTGGGTTTCAATTTGTAGTTCACACTGTACTCAAACTCACTTTTTAGCCCAGGCTGGAATCAAATTCATAACAATTCTCCTGCTTTAGGCTACCAAGTGGAGAGGAGCAGATGAAGTTAAAGAAGAAGTTAGACATTTTCTACAATTAAACTATAATGCTGATAACATATACTGGTACTTATGGGACACAGTGAAAGCAATCCTAAAAGGAAATTCATAGGAACAAACACCTGTCTCTTGAAATCAGAGCAACCTGTAATAAACAACATAATGTTGAACCTCAAACTTCTAAAAAAGAATAAGTAAAGTCAAAAGCTTATTAAAGTAAAGAAATTATAATTAGAGTAGATGTTAATGCAATGGAGGCTAGGAAAACAATATAAAAATCAATAAATAATAGAGTTGGTTCTTTGACAGATTAAATAAAATTGATAACATCTTAGCCAACTTTATCAAAAGATAAATTCTCAAATCAATACAATTATGTATTAAAAGTGAAATCACAACATTTACTGCAGAAATATACAAGGTCGTGAATACCTACTTTGACAACCTATATTCTAATAAGATGGAAAACAGAGGGAATGAGAAGATTTGCAGTTACAGTTAACTTACCAAATCTAATGAAGAAGATATAAAAATTCTAAATAAATCAGTCATACAATGAAATTAAAGATGTAATTAGAAACTTACCAAAAAAGAATGACCCAGGCCCTGATGGATTAGCTGCTCTGATAAAGAAATTTAGTGATGATCTTATGCCACTATTTCTCAAATTCTTTAATGAAAAGAAAAATGAAGCAATACTCTCAGATTCATTTCTAAAATGAATCATTATCCAGATACCTAAACCTGAGAAGGACCTAACCAAAAGAGAACTACAAGCCAATATCCCTAAAGAACTCAAACACAAATTTCTCAGTATGCAAGTAGGAAGCAGAATGCTGCAAATCATCAAGAAAATTATAAACCATGATCAAGTAGGATTCATCTTGGGAGGCAAGCATGTTTCAATGTACACAAATTAACAAATGTAGTGTACCATATTAACATAGATGAAGACAAAATCATATAAGCATCTCAGTAAACACAGAAAAAATAGAGCAACTACAACACATATTCATGATAAAAAATATCTACAGTAAAATGGAACACATGATCTTTATTTCAATCTGATAAAAGCCATCTATGAAAACCCAGCATCCAATACCATATCAAAAAGGGTAAAAGCTAAACAATTTTACTTTAAGGCATGAAGCAGAAATGATGTACATTGTCACTATTCTCAATAGAGTTATGGAAATATTAGCCAGAGCAAGTGGAAAAGAAAGAAAAGGAGCAAGGATAAGAAAGGAAGGAATTAAATAATAAAAGCTGCAAATGATATTATACATTACAGAGAGGGCCCTAAAAACTGCACCAAAAGACATCTAGATTTAATAACCAGATTCATTAGAGACGTTAAATACAAGTCAGCACTCAAAACTCAATAGTACTCCAGTACACAAATAACAAACACACTGAAAGAAAAATTAGGAAAACAACAACTTTCAAAATAAAGTCCTAAAAGCTGAAAGATTATGCACCAATCTTAAGGAGGAGATGAAATGTAGCACTACAATACTCTGATGAAGGAAATAAAGTGTGTATCAGAAAAGGGGAAGACATTTCTTGATCTTGGGTTACAAGAACCAATATAGTGAAATGGCTACATTTCCAAAATTGTTGTAACAATTTAACGCAATTCCAATCAAAAAAACTTTAGAATACCTTCCAGAACTACAGAAAATATTCCTAAAATTCATTTGAATGGAAAGGAGACCTAGAATTCCAAAGGAAACTCTAGAAAACAAAGGTAAGGAAAAAGTTATCTCAATCTGTGACTCAAAATTATAATATAAACTACTGTGATGATAACATGATACTGCCAAGATAGCAGACCTGAGGATCAATGAAACAGAGTAGAAGATGTAAAAACAACTCTAGAATTATCAACCACCTTGTCTGCGACAAAGAGACCAAACATATTCACTGGAAGAAAGATAGCCTCCTTAATAAACATTGCTGTAAATATTGGGTTTCCTTATGCCAAAGATTAATGCTTGGCCTATGTCTATCATGATACACTAAAATAGCAAACATAAATAATACACTAAAATAGCAAGCATACAAATATTCAAATAGAAACACTAAGTTTTATGGAAGGAAGAATAGAACACTTGAAGACATTGTTTTAGGCAAAGACACCATGAATAATACACCAGTCACATAGGAGCTATCACTAAGAATGTACAGCTAGGATCTCATCTTATTTTTTTAATTTTATTTAGAAAGAAAAAAACAACCAAACAAAACAGAAAAAAGGGTAGCAACAATACAGAATTCCAAAGGAAAAAAAGAAAAGAACAACAACAAAAAAAACCCACTAAGAAATCACTAGTTGATAAGTTATATACTGTAATCTTGGAAATAGTTGTTCAAGTTACAAAATTAAAGCATACAAAGTAGACATTCAAACAGTGAGACTATTAACAGTTCTGCTCAACAATCTATCAAAAGGAGTAGTATGATCATCTATCTTCCACACTTAAACATACATGCAGTTATAGGATCTCATCTTATTAAAAGGTTTTTCAGGTCAAAGAAACCAACAGAGTACAAAGACAACACAGAGTTGGAAAAGTTTGTTTTTCATCTCTTTCATAGACAAAGGAATACCTAGACTATATGAAGAATTCAAAAATTCAGACCATTTAGGTTAAAAGAATCAGTCCAATAATGGGCATCTGAGATGAATTTACAATTCTCAGATGAAGAAATACAAAAGGGAAATAAATATATAAACATGTTGAACATCTTTTGAAAGATTCCAATTAAAGCAACACTGAAATTCCATCTCACTCTAAGAAGAGTGGCCATTATTAGGAAAACAGTCAATAATAAATGTTGGCTGGTGTGTGGAAAAATTGACTCTTTTCTATCAGTGAGAGTGTACAGTGGTGCAACCATTGTAGGAATCAGTGTGGAGATGCCTCAAAAAATATACTTCTGATCCCATTTAACACAGTTATTCCTCTTCTGTTTATCTTCATAAAATAAGTAAAAGCATAATAGCACAGTGATTTATGCACACCCATGTGTACAGGGGCACAGTTTGTAACATGTCAATTTGAAAAAAACCCTCAAATGCCCATTAATTGATGAATGCATAAAAAGATATTTTTTAATACAATCGAGTACTACTCAATCATTGCAAAAGATAAATCTAAGACATTTCTAGGTATATGAATTAACTTTAAGACCATAATCTTAAGTGAAATAAATTGGGCAGATATGTAATTATCACATTGTCTCTCCAGTATAAGAAACTGAATGTGTAAATAAGAAAAAATGTATAATAGATATCGTGAAAGAGGAAGAATTTATTCAAAAACAAAGGACTATTATGGTGGGGAAAGTGAAAGGAAGAAAGGGAAAAGAAAAAAGTTAGAAAGAAGGATAAAATGGAACTAGTCTTTGTAAATAAGGAGAGAAACACGTTCAAGGGAGAGGAGGAGAAAGGGAAAAAGTGGGAACCATCACGCATCATGTAGAGGTATGAATTTCTTATGCTGAAATTAATCAATATGTATACCTCAATTGTACCAATTACCTCAGTAATAAAATAATAGTTTTATCATCAAAAGAGCAGTATATTTTATTATCTAAAAATTTAAATCTCATTTCAATGACAATTGAAAAAAGTTTTTTTCTAAGTGACTCCTTTCTATTTTTTTCTTAATAAAGGGGACCAGCTTTTATTTCTCTACTTTACACTGAAAAGATTGATCCTAAGCTCAGAGAATTTATTGTACTCTATTATGACTTTACATAAGTAACAGGAGCAGTCATATGGAGTCAACTGTGTAGGCAGAAACATTTTTGTGAGTGTTTATGGCCATTTTCTGGAATAAATAGCCAACAGGCTTGGTGTGGAACACACATTTATGTCTGAACTCTATTCAGCATTCTGCACCAGAGTTTTCTCATAGCTTTTTTTATTTCTAAATTTCTAAGGGTATATATTAAAGGATTCAGCATGGGAGTAATAACTGTATAAAATACACTCACAGATTTATCAATGGGAAATGTAGAAACAGGTCTAACATAAACAAAAATACAGGGAACAAAAAAGAGCACAACCACAGTGATGTGGGAGCTGCAGGTAGAAATAGCTTTTCTCCGCTCTTCCTGACTGTGCGTTTTAAGAGAGTTTAGGATGAAGCCATAAGAGATGAGCAGTAGGATGAATACCACCATGCAGATGGCCCCACCATTGGCGACCACAGTGAGGCCAATAAAGTAGGTGTCAGTGCATGCAAGTTCGAGTAAAGGGTACATGTCACAAGCAAAATGATCAATGACATTGAGTCTACAGAAGGGGAGATTAGAAGCAAAGACAAATTGAACCATAGAATGTACAAAACCTCCAGCCCAGGTTACTACCAGCAGGAGGATGCAAACCCCCCGATTCATGATGGTCAAATAGTGCAGAGGCTTACAGATGGCCACATAGCGGTCAAGGGCCATCACCACCAGAAGGAAGACCTCTGAACCACCAAACAGGTGCTCTATAAAGAGCTGACCCATGCAGGCTGGGAAGGAGATGGTATTTCTAGCGCTCAGCAGGTCTATCAGCATCTTGGGTGTGATGGCAGTGGAATAAGCAGCATCCATGAATGACAGATAGGCAAGGAAGAAGTACATTGGAGAGTCCAAGGAGGGGCTGGTGAGGACAGTGACAATGATGAGCAGGTTGCCCACCATTGTCACAGTGTAGATTAGTAAAAACAAGACAAATAATGCCATCTTTCCATTGGGATCCTGAGTGAGGCCCAGAAGGACAAACTCTGTGACATTGTTACTATGTGCCATTCAGTCTTCTAGAAGGCTTGTTTCAGTGATGAAACGAGCTCAGGAGAACAGAACCTGTCAGAAAAACACGATCAGAAGCATGACTTCTTTATTTCATGCTGCACAGCATCATTATGTGTTCCACAGTAGTGAATACACAGAAAATATTTAGTTAATAATTTTCTAATTCCTATTTCAAGAAGTCACATAAACCTTTTGTTGTTGATTCTATTTCTCTTCTGATGATTATTTTTGAGACAGGACCCTGTGTTATTAGTTCTATCTCTGTTGTAGGTAAGAGTCTACAAAGAAGATTAGTTTAAAAATACATCAATCATCTTAACATATTTATTAACACTTGACATAGAAGAAATGATGAAAATGAAAAATGTTCCTTATGCCACAAAATGTTCTTCCTAGTGGTGACAATAAACTATGGACTATGAGCTAAAACAGATTCTGTCATTTTAGGTTATAATACTATTGGGGAATAACTTTACCATTTGATCTGTGCTACAGTAAAGATAATTTCTTTTCTGGGATATTCAAATGAACATTATTGCATGCTACCACATATTAGATGTTCACTCTTTCATATATCAAAAATTCTCAATCTTTTTTCTCTCTTGTTAAACTTCAAGGTTACAGAATTTATAATCTATCAAAGAACTGAAAAATTATTTAGCATATTAACGGCTCTAATGATTATTTTATTTAAATATGATTTTATTTTAGAGACCAATAATCTTGTCCATCATATTTTTGCCTATACCAAATTCCTAGGAAATTTATGTTATTTATCCTGATTTTCAGAAATTATATTTAATTGGACTGAACTAACCCATGGCTATGAACAGGCAATGTATTAACATATAGGACTTTATTAGACTTTCAGGACTCTTAGAGTAATCTAATTACTAAGAAATTATTAAAAACAGAAAATGAAAAGAGGTTGCTAATAGTATGACATGGTGTAATATAGAGGACTTCCTAAGTACTGAGAATGCTTACAAATAATACTTCCATGTGCGGAGTACAAAAATGATTCTACAAAACAAAATCATCCATATTCAACATGAAGAAGCATATGTGGACAGAGTGATTTTATAAACATAAATATTTCTAAGCAGATTGAAAAATAAATGTTTTTAATTAGATGAGATCAGAAATCTTCCCACTCCACCAATCACATTTCTTTTAGTGCAGAGCTACCGTTTCTTACTGAAGACATTTGTATTTTTTCATATTTTACCAGTAAATAGTATTTTGCAAATTCATTACCATTACTTCACATATGTCAGCATGCAGACAACAGATATAGCAGTGATAGTGTTCAAATAATGAATCTAATTTCAATTCAGTGTCTTCCTAAGCTGGACACAAGACATCCATGGAGAGAGTGTAGCACAGTCCCGAGCACAGTGGCTGTTGGTCTGCAGTGCTCATGTTACTATCCTAGCACCATGCTCTTACAATCTAGGTGACATTGACCAACTTAGTAAATGTCCCTAGGTCCCCATTCCATCGTGTCAACATGGGGATACCTGCAACATCTACATCTTAGGTTCTTTTTATTACATGCCTACAACACTGTAGGCCATGTTACAATGTATAAAATTTATTTATTGTTACTGTTTTTCAATGTTTCACTGTAAGAATCAATATCTGAGAATTTTATCACAATTACAGACATAGCCCAGGATAGTAGGAATAGTACATTTAAAAATTGAATCCCTTTTTTGAATATATATTAAATTTTTACATTTGGAAATTTCCAACTTTGTTATATGTATATGTACTAGCGCTACTTACCTGTGACATATTGTAGCTAGAAGCAAAAGAATTCCATGCATATGCACTTTATAGTGAAAGAAGATGTGCAGGAAGAGTCTGAGGAGCCTTCCGATGCTGGTTATGAGAATCCTTCACACGTCTCATTCAAAGAACTTCTTCCCTCTGGCTCAGGAGATGTGCCATTGCTGAAGCTATGAACAAAAGTCATGCATGCTGAAGAGTAGAAAAAAAATTTGTGTGCAATGCTCTTATTTTCAAAACTTGCCTTCTGAAATGTTTTCCTTCATTAATGATCAGTGTAAATCTTAACAGGATATATCTGTTGGCCATTTTTTATCTACATGTTAAAATTAAGGTATGTACAGTATGTGCTAATCTATAGTGCATATCATTAACAAATCAAAGCTACTGTATGATTCATCTCTCAAATTGATATTTTAACACTTTTCTAGAAAAAATATGTTCTTAAGCTGTGTTTTTTCTTTGTGAAAAAATAATGTCATAGCAGCAAGAATGCTCTATATTGTACTTTACAATAAGTCTTACAAAATTCTCTAAATGAGAGCAGGTGAGTTACTTCCTTGAGCATGGATATCTGTATGTACAAGTATTGAAATAGTTTCTGGGACAGCTTTAATATTCACCCATAAAAACCTACATAAGCATACAAAGCATAGAGATTTAATCCATTATTCCATGATTATCCAGCATACTTTATCTGAAATGTAATCTTATATTTTTAATTCCTATATACAGAAAAGAAATTATACTTTTTGTTAGCACGTTATGAGACATATATTATCCTATGAACACAGGTAAAAACTCGTTAGTTTATTTGTGGTACATGAAAAATGTATCACTTGTCATTTGACAAAATGTAAATTAAATACCTATCGAGTGTAATACTAAAACCAAAAGTACTTTACACACTCTAATTAATGTTTGTGCTTTGCTGGATTTATTAGTCCAATTGAGATACCTACAATGAGAATATAAGACATTGCTGCATTTTACTATATCACAGGAATTTCCAGCTAGTATCCTTTGTCAGTTGTTTTATGAACTGACATTTGGGTCTTGTCTTGGATTTGGAACATCAAGGTTTCTTTCACTGAGGAAAACTATAACTGTGTCATGAGGCTCCATGCAATCATAAAACACATGAAAATGTGAGTCTGATCAGTGCATCTGGAAACAGTTCAAAGTGGTTACAGTTTCCATATTTAAAAATAGTATTCTCATTACAATTGTCTTTCAGAGAAATCTTAAATTGTATAAAGCAGATGCCTAACATATAAATACATTTAAATAAAAACCTTTACTATATAAAATATTCTCACTCTTTGGAAAAATCTCATTTTCCAAAAACAAATATTCTAGGATTCTATAACTACATAAATTTGATATAACTAGTGGTAATTAATTTTACCAACCCCATTATTTGATAGAATAAATAAAACTTTCAACAACACTAAAAGTAGTTTTACAGAACTTTCTCAAACATGGTGAAGAAATTAAAAAAAAACCTTTATTAGAATGTTTATGGTATTGTTCACTTACTTATCAATTAAATTTTGTACCTACCAAGGCAAAAGCTGACTTACCACTTTATAACATTTACAGACACGTAAATACAACTAGATATAATGTTAATATTCTTAGCACAAAGGTACTTTACAATTTTTACCTACTGGAATACATCATTATAGGAAAAGAAATCTGCAGATATGTGTTCATTTATGTATAAATTGACAAAAGGAATGGAAAATTTCATGGCTAAATGCATTATTTGAGAGTCACATAAAGAAAAATTCACAACACAAAAGTTGGCTATTTGACTTTTTTCTCAATTAAATCAGTTATTGCACAATAACCAAAAGTTCATTGCTTTGAGGGTTTCCAATGATATTCATGAGTCTGAGTGACAAGTCCTGTTCCTAACAAGAAAAAAGTTGTGTTCTGTTTTTCCAAACAATCACGATGAAAGTTTTCTCACAAGTAGAAGCAGAACTCTTCAGTTTTTCAGTCATTCAAGTGGCATTTTCCTAAAGCAAGTTTTCTTACACATTTAGAACATGTCCCTATAACCCCGAAATCCATCCCAAGAAAGTGAGCTGTCCCACCAAATTCAAAACCCAATGATAATATAAGAAAGTATGGAACCAGGACGAGATATTAGCTGAATACAATCCCCATGTGAGGCAGAATTTGAGTTTTTACAAACCTTCTGTGTTATTCTAAGGGAAGAGAATTTCTTCTTTCACACATCCAGAAAGAGTGTATGTTGTTTCTGTGTCATCATTATATTTAATAGATCAATTTCATAGACTATTTGGAAGAGATTCAAGTGACGTAATCTTCCCTGAATAGGTTTATTCCCATGACAGGCCCTAGGGGATAAAGCTTTGGGTTTTTCCAGGAAAGAGTAGCTGACTGCCAAGTGATATGGAAACCTCTAATATGAAAATATTTCAGAAGTAAGATTAATAAACAATTGTTTGAAATATTTAGTTAAAGTGAGGAATATGCAAACTAGCAGGAAACAGCCAAAAATTCTTCACCAAGTCTCAACCTAGCGAAAATATCCTCACTCCAAAAGCCTGCAAATGCAATGAAACTCTGCCTTTTGGTCTTTTCCTTCAAAAATACAGAATAATTATAAAAGCCATGAATAAAAACCTGAAAATCTGAGAGGAACATTGTATAGTTGCTTTATTCTGAGGGAAATGACATTAAATTGAAGGTTTGCTAGAAGAACTATCCTTTGCAAGCACCCATGATTCCTAGTGAGAGGAGAAAGGGGTTTATTTCTGATGTAGGGATAGTAAAATTCAATAATATTAAAAGGAACTCTGTTTGCTTCATCTGAATTTTATTAAAATAAAGTTAATTGTTTAGTTTACTTCCTCAGCATTTCCATGTATTTCAGCACAATTCCCAACATGTAAGCTATGGAAATAGCCTAGTCTTCTATTGCCACAACTGTCCAGATGAGTGGGTAATGAAATGTGTGTTTGTACAATGGAATGTTCTTCAGCCACAAAAATGACTAAAATCAGGCAACTTGAAAGAAAATGGGAGGAACTGGAGACTTTTATATTAAGTGACATAAGACAGACTCAAAACTCAAATAACAAATGTTTTCCTATAGTAAACCTATAAAATAAATTTTATATATTATTAAAAAGAAAGATGACATAAAAGTAGGAAGGAAGCCCATACAGTGCAGCTAGAACAGTCTTGCTGCTGACCTGGTGGTGGAGGAGACAAGGAAAGCAACATTACTTCTCCCTGTGAGTCTGAGATCTGAGCTGGTTCAGGAGAGTTTTCTGCAGTTGGAGGCAGCGGTGAGAACAGGAGACAGTTTCTAAAGCAGTGCCTCTCATCTCCTGTCAGAGGCAGTGGTTGGTGTGTGAACTAGAGTGGCGCTGGGCTCATGGTTGTGCAGAGGAGCAGCAGCAGGTGAGCAGGATCACCATTTTATTTCAAAGGACTTGGGGTTTGAACTCCAACAGCCCCAGGGTTGATTCACGGCACACCTTCTGGAGTGGACTGAGGGAAGGATCATCCAGTCACAGTGAGCAGCCAGCTGTAGGGCAGCAGACTGGGGAAATTCTCTTGAGAAGTGGGAGTTGGTGCCACTGTACTCCATTCAGGTAGCTGCTAAAAGCCATTACTAGCCATAGACACAAAGGAAATGAAACAACTCCTTTCTCCGTGATTGGTGGCCCAGGCAGGCAAATGGTCTCATACAGCCAGGACAAGAGCACTTCTCTCTTCCCTGGAAATGACATGAGAGGTGTTCGTGTGTGGCAAAGATTAGTCCCATACCCAGCAGACATCTTACATTAGACATGGTGTGGTTATTCAGTACAAAGTTTATTTTGGACTGGGGAACTAAACAGAATTAGAGGAACCAAGAGAATATTTTTTGGGCTTTCCTTTTATCAATTTGCTTTTATTCTTCGGGGAGAGTGTTGTTTAGGTTTGGACTTTTGTTGTTTGGTTTGTTTTCTCTATCATGTTTCTTTTTCCTCAATGGTCACTGGTGATTTTTATGATGTTTTCAAATGAATGAGACAAACAGCTTGGTATACTCAGAAGGTATCTTGAGAAAATAAGCATTTCTTAGAGAAGTCTTGATACCAGTGATAAAGCTACCTAACATAAAAAAGTACAAACCACAAGACAGAAAACAAAATCAAATAAAAATAGAAGTGTTGACTTCTTTTTCTCCTCTCCCACAGTCCACAAGCAGTCAAGAAGAAGCTAAGACCTCTTGTGAGCCAGTAGCATGTGTGGGCTGACTTGGAGAGAGCCAGATGCCAACCCTCCCCGTGCACGGGAAAGGAGACAAGAAAAGCCAATGCCCCCACCCCCCACATATGGTCAGCTACAGGCTTATCCATAGAAACACAGGCTGTGATGATTGCTAATGTGGTAAAATACAACTCAGTACTTGTAGTGTGTCACTGACTTTTCAGGCCTAAAGCCAGTGGTCTGATTAAGAAGACAATATTACTCAGTGTAGCATATATGGGGGGTGTCCTGAAGGTGGTAGTGTTTGATAATTCCCTATTATCTTGTTTAGAGATCTTTTAATTAATCTCTTTTGTCTGTTTTATCTTGCTTGATTTTATAATATTAGATGGCAAAGGTAGCTATTTCCAAGATAAAAGTTACATTTTGCATTTACTATTATCTTGCTTTGAAATCCCATATTTAATTCTTTGTTTAATATTTATTGGTCCTATCCTGTTCTGTTTTGTTTGATTTGTACTGTCTGAAGGTATCTACAGCTATTTTGAAGACAACAGGAGGCATTATGGTAACCCTTGTTGATTTCCTGTCATCTAGTTTTCAAATTTTTTATCGCTTACACTGTCTTATTTGATTGGTTTTATTTTGTTTTATTTTGCTTAGTTTTATTCTCTTTTACTTTAACTTTAAAAAACAGAAAAAAGAAAAAAAAGACAAGAAAGAACCAGAAGCAAAATGCAACACCAGACTTATAGTCCACCCAGGACAAATCTGGATGAAAACAAGATGGAAGAAATCAGAGGCCACCCAGTTGAAGTTTCTGGAATGACAGGAGAAAATGTTATTTTTTAAAAAAACACATATTTATGAATTTGTAGAGAAAAGAATAAAAGGAATAATTCTCGTGTCAAAAAAAGAGATAATGACCATAATGAAAGATTTTATTGGCAAATCTAGAATAGACAGAGATTAAAAAAATAGAGGAGCATAGGAAAAGGATGGAGACCATGAATGCCCAACATAAGTAGGAAATGGAATCCAAAAAACAGATTCAAACAGATATCCAAGAAATTAAAATTTGCATTGTATGTTTGCAAAAATGAGTGAAGTGATGAGAAAATAAATTATCAGTCCTAGAAGATAGGATTGTGGTTCGCAATTATGAAAAAAAAAGATCTCTTAAAAATAACAAGAAACCATAGAGAGCAATCCAAGAACTTCAACATGATGCCACAAAGAACAAGATAAAATTGATCAGATTCAATAAAAAAGCAAGTGTCAGCACAAATCACATTTTTAAAGAAAATCTGTTTACAGAAGTAATATCAGAAAACTTACCCAGCAGGAAAAAGGCATTTGACATACAGATAAGTGATGCATGCACAAATCCAATTAGTTATAACCAAAATAAATCTGTACCAATGGTAATCAAAATTCCAGAAAGTTTGCACAAAATAAGAATATTAAAATATGTTAGAGAAAAGAAACAAATCACTGATAAAGTAAAGACTATCAGAATCACAGCCAACTTCTCAACACAAACACTTACGTCAAGGAGACCTTGGAAGAAAGTATTACAAGTCCTGATTTAAAACAACTTCGAACACAGATTGATTGAACCTGCAAAATTGTCTTTTGGAATTAATAGAGAAATAAAATACTTCATGACAAAGAAAACTAGAGTAATTTATGACAACCAAATCAGCTCTACAACGTGTTCTGCAAAATATTCTAGAAAGAGATAACAAAAATCACAATCCCAAGAGTACCAATAGAAAGAAGGCACAAGGCATGGCAAGCAATTCAACAGAGAAAAGACTCAGGGAACCATCATCAAGAAAATAATATGACAAAGACAACAGTACATATCCATTATAACTATCAATGTAAATGCTCTCAGTTCACAATCAAAAGAGAGAAACTGGAAAAATGGGTCAAGAAACAAGATCCAACAATATGCTGTATTGTAGAAGCACATTTAACTCAAAGAGACAGTAGTGGACTGAGAGTGAAAGGAAGGAAAACAATACTCCATGTATCAGAACCCAGGGAAAAGCAGAGTTAGCTATTCAATTTACAAACATTGCGAACCTCAGTTTAAGGCTGATCAAAAGAAATAAAAATCTCAGTACATTCTTGTTAAGGAGACATTGCAAGAAGAAGGAATAACAATCATAAATATATTTTCACCAAATATAGATGCAGCCAAATTATAAAACAAATTTTAATGTACAGAAACAATCAAGTACAACTAAAACAATTGTAATAGGGGAATTTTATAACCCATTGTCACAAGTAGATAAATCAACTAGATAAAAAGTAAAAAATGAAGTATCAGAACTGATCCAGATTTGTGAACAAATGGACTTAGTAGATATTTAAGAAGTGTTTCACCCCACAAGATCAGAATACACATTTTTTCTAGTGGTACACGGGGAATTCTCTAAAATATTAGTCCATAGAACGTGTTTAAGTAAATGCAAACGAACTGAAATGATACTATCCATGTTATCAGGCCAGAGTGCAAAAACATTGGAAATCAATGGCAAGGGAAACAACAAAAACTCCATAAGCCCTGCAAGTTACATAATTTTCTACTGACCAACCAATGTGTCACAGATGAAATTAAATATTATTGACATTATTCTATGTTAAAGGATAATGCCAATATAATATACTGACTTTTGGGATGCAGTGAGAGCAGTCCTGAGAAGAAAATCTATAGCATTGAATTATTACATCAGGAAAACAGAATGAACACAAATAAATAATCTATTGTTGAACTTCAGACTTATAGAGAAAGAATAAGTCAAGCCAAGAAGTCGTATGAGAGAGGAGTATATAAAGATTGGAGCAGAAAGTAAGGCAAAGGAGATTAAGAAACAATAAAATAATCAATAATTCAAAGTGTTTTGAAAGAAAGAATAAAATTTATAACCTCTTATACAACTTTATAAAAAATAAGAAAAAATTCTCAAATTAATACAATTAGGAAGAAAAAGAATGAAATCACAATTGTTTCCACAGGTATCCAGAAGATCATCAATAACTACATTTAAAATGCTTGCTCTGATAAGCTGAAAAACTCAGAATAAACAGATGAATTTCTAGAAGCATATGAATTCTTAAAATGAAATCAGAAAGACACAGAAATTCTAAATAACACAGTATTAGTGAAAATGTAATTAAATATGTATTTTCAAAGAAAAACCCTGGTCCTGATTGATTCACTGCCAAATTAAAACAAACTAGAGAATTCCCCATCAAACTCTTTAATGAAATTAAAAGAGAAGCAATATCCCAACAGTCACTCCTAGATGCAAGCATTATCCTTGATGTGAAAAACAGAGAAGGATCTCTACCAAAAAATGACAACCAAAAAAAAAATCAAAGACCAATCTCCTTAATGAATGTTGATGTAAAAAAATCCCCAGTAAGATACCGGAAAAGATAATGTAGGAAATCATCAAGAAGGTTGTATAGCATGACCAAGTGGGATTGCCCTCAGAAATGCAGGGATGATGGTCCAACATATGCAAATTAATAAATGTAATGTAGCATTTCAAGAGAGCCCAAAATAAAAATGACATAATCTCTTAAAGACACCAAAAAAGCAGTCAGCAAATTTTAAATGGTCAAAACCTGAAAATTTCCCTTTAAAATCAGGAATAAGATGAGGATGTTGAATATCAACACTCCTATCTAACATAGGTCTGAATATACCTAATTAGACAAGTGACAAAAATAAAATAAATAATCATAGTAAAGAAAGTAAAATTCCATTTATATAATACTTGATAGTCTACATATAAAAGTCAAAACATTCCACCACAAGACTTCCATACTTAATGAACAAATTCAGTCTCACTGCTGGATATAGTAACCACTCAAAAATATGTACCATTCCTGTACAGAAATAGCAAGCTCAAGGAGAGATTAGGAAAATGATGCCTTTCATAATAACACCAAAAATAAGTAATTATTAATCAATTTGATGCAGAAAGTAAAATTTTTAAAGCTGTAATACTCTGAAAAACATATTCAAAGTGATATCAGAAAGAGGAAAGATATCCCTTGTTCTTGGATAGCAAGAATCAACATAATAAAAATAGACACATTCCCAAAATTCATATGCTGTTTTAATGCAATCTCCACTAAATACATGACTACAACTAGAGAAAACATTTCTAAAATTTGTCTGGATGAAGAAATGTCCTAGAATAGCACAGGAAATTCTGGGCAATAAAAGCGGAAGGGGAGACATCAAGATTTCTGGCTTGAATTTACACTACAGAGCTACAATGCTTAAAACAGCATATTACTGGCAAGGAAAATCATACTGCTGGATCAGTGGAACAGATTAGAAGATGCAAAAACAACTCCAAACACACTTGGTCACCTTATATTTGACAAAGGGGCTAAACATGTTCATTGGAATAAAGATTGTCTCTAATAAATTTTGCCATGAAAATCTTGCTTTCCACATGCAGAAGACTAAAGTTAAAGCCATGTCGCTCATCATGCACTAAAATAAAATCAAATGGATCACAGACCTAAGTGTTAAAATGCAAATACCAACTCTGCTGAATGAGAGAATAGGTAAAACTCTTGAAGACGTAGATGTAAGAAGAGACCTTATGCTCAGAACACTGATTGCACAGGAAATACTACAAAGAATCAACACCTTGGAATATCATCTTATTAATACTCTTTTGCTGGCAAAATTAATCAGCAACAGAGTAAAAAGACAATCCACACAGTGGGGGAAATAATCTTAGCGAGTTGTTCCTGAGACAAAAGATTAATATCTAGAACATATGAAGAATCAGATGCCAAAAATTTAAAGGCCTAATAGAAAAACGGATATCTGAGATAAATCCACAATTTTCAGATGAAGAAGTATAAGCAGCAAATAAATATATGGAAAAGTATTCAACATCACTGATCATTTGAAAAATGAAAATTAGAACAATGCTTAGAATCCATCTTACTTAAGCAAAAATGGACATTTTCAAGAAAACAACCAATAAGAAATGTGGGAATGTCTGTGGGGAAAAAGGAATTTGTCTCTACTCTTAGCAGGAGTGTGGAATGTTGCAACCATTGCCCAATCAGTGTAGACATTATGTAAAAAACTAAGACTAGAAGTCATTTGACACAGCTATTCGTCTTCTTGATACATCTCTCTCTAAGAATTAAAAGTATCATCCCACTATATATATATATATATATATATATATATATATATATATAGAGAGAGAGAGAGAGAGAGAGAGAGAGAGAGATCTCTGAATATATATATTCAGGGCCTGTGAGCAGTGTAATCCTCCAATGGTGCTTTTGAGGTACTATTGCTGTCTTAAAGGACATGAACATTTTGCAGATTTATGACAGTAGATAGTAAGTGCTACCAAGCAGGACACAGAGAGATGGCCTCAGGAATAGAAGTCCTGACTGAAATTTTAAAACATTTCAATTTTGCTCACTCAGTGAGGATAAAAACAAAAGTTCAGTTTATTGCATGTAGGGAGAACTAGACTCT
>PVJX010033270.1:0-19802 GCA_004027295.1 Dolichotis patagonum
ATGGCTTTATACTATTGTGTTATGTTTGATATTATTGTAATTGAAACTATGCTCAACTATAGCAGAGTAAGAGATATGGTGTTAGATACTGTTGATGTCCAGTTGACTTAATGTAAAGTATTGTGTTGCCTATGTTGTCCTCTTCTGATCTGCTCTGTACTGCCCCCTTTTGTTTTATTCTCTTTTAAATAAAAAAAAATTTTTTTGAAAAAAAAAAAGACGACAATACAAACACTCCTCATCTGCTCTATTTTGTTTCCTTCGAATAACAAAGACAATTCTGAAAATGTAGTTTATTAATATATATTCAAAAATTTGTTATCACACACATGCACAGGTATTTTGGTTTTAGCTCACACAATTACACTAAATTATCCGCCTGCTATCCATAAGCAGGGAGGAGCTAATTAATGGCAGACATCCTTCCACATCTTGAGTACAAATGTATCTGTCCTTACACATACCTGATTTGTAAGTGGAAGAAGATAACCATGAGTGACAACAAATCTTATGCTTCTGTTTGTGCTCAGAGCTCCTATCATGGACACCTATCTCCTCTCTACTTACATTATTTCTCCTCAGTCTTGATTCTCATCACCTAACTTTTATTTAATACATTTCAGCTACAGTCTCAGTGATCAAAAAGCCTTTTTTGTCCTCACTCCCAAAATAGGTTAGAGCCTTCATGGTACATAATTTGTCTGCTGTATTTGTAAGGATTCTCCAGAGAAACAGAACCAACTGGATATATACGTAAGAGGCGATTAATTACCTTATTAGAAAGGTCCAAAAGTCCCAGAATGGGTCCACTGCAATCTGGGGAACCAGAAAAACTAATGATATAATTCAGTCCAGTTCTGAAAGCCCAAGATCCAGGAGCTCTGGTGTCCAAAGTCAAGAGAAGACAGAGTTCCCAGCACAGAAAAGAAAGAGACTCCATGATTCTTCCACATTTTTGTTCTAGTCAAGCCTTCCACAGATTAGGAAACAGCCTAACATGGATGGATGTGATTCCCTTTATTCAATTCACCAACAAAAATGATAAGTGCTTCAGAAACTTTCTCAGGCACATGCCCAAAATATCACACTGAGTTATTGCCCTACTGGTATTCCCCCATCCAGTTAAATCGACACATAAAATGAACCATCAAAACTGCCTACCAAGCTTCAAAACAATGATGAAATTGATGGTGTACATAACCTTGACATTGGATAAAGTCTCATCAATTATTTGTTTAAATTTTCATGGATCCTTAATACCACAACCTAGATTGGTCCAAAGTCCCTTCTGCTTGATTTGTTAGTGTTCTCAAGTTCATTTCATATTACTTGTGTCTGTTTCTCCCATTTTTGACCTGGAAGGCCTACTAACTAGCTTGCTTTGCATTCATCCCATGCACATCACAGCTAAGTTTTGGAAATGTGAGAGGCACACAAGAAAGTTGTGTTCACCATCAGTTCTGTTCAAGGTAATGAAGATACCCTGCATCACCTTCCTATGATTACCTTAGAGTTAACCCTCTCATGTTGACATGACCAGAACTTCATCCCTTACAGTAAAGGTAGCTCTTCTAAATCAAGTCCTTTCTGCTCCCAAAGTGGTCATCAAGGAATTTTTCTGAGTACACATAGTGCTCAGTAACATTTTTATATCAACAACTCCTTTCAGAGTTTGTCTTGCAGTAGGGTCTTGGTATCTTTACAAAAGGTAGCAATATGTATTTGTGAAAGATAGCTATTTCGCTACAATGTTTGTTGACAGGCATACAGGAGAGCTCTGGCCTCACAAATCCCATGTCAACACTAAGTGCCTGAATTTATTGTCCTACTGCCCAGTAAGTATTTGAAATGTACATGGAGAAGTTAACTGGCCTCTCTCAACCTCAGTTTCCTCATATGTCAAATGGGAACTAGAATGCTAATTTTATAAGGATTATATCCCATTTCCTTTTCCCAGGGAGCTCATTGTGCTCTTCATTAAAAGACAGATCCTAAAAGTATGAAATTGAAAATAGTCCCCAAGAGTTCGGAAGATCATGTGCCAACTTGGACCCAATTTTTCTTTACAAATTGGTAGAAGGAGTACAAAAGTTCAGAGCACAGGGTCCTCAGGTAAAGGGTGGATTTGAAAAGACAGTGATCCTAAGGATGCTAACCATTAGAAGAAAAAGAAATCACTGCAACAACAAAGTGTTCTGTTCCTCTTTTTTCTGGTGGCATGTCATCATTTGAGCAGTGATACACACACTGACTTCTCTATCAGAAGCCAGTCACCCATCACTAAGTCTGAAAAGGATGTCTTTAACCTTCCATTTCAGGTAGTGGCTTAGTCCTCACACGTAAAATACCATTTTCTACTGTTTTGAACAGAGCTAAATGGTGACCACGCTAACTGGGGTTATGGCTCTTTCTGCCCTCCTGGAGAACTGAGAAAGACCACGTGTTTCTTGCCTGGTTCTCCAGTCACCTTTCCAAGCAGTAGCATCAACAGAATGTGTACACTCTTGCTGTCCCTCAGGAAACAGTCTTTCAGCCTCAAGCATGATTTATTAATTTCACTGCTTTGTTGGGGTCATTTATCAAAATTCCCTCAACAGTTCAATTAGGAACGGCCTGCCTCCCAAATTGGGGTTGGTTTTCTCATCTCCTGTAGCCAGCTTGTGGTCTGCATAGCTGCCTTGACCACCCTTGGTTTGGGGAGTACCAGATGAAATCAATCATGCCTCCCACTTATCGACTTCACAATTTTCACCGCACGAAGGCACCATCAAGGAGATGGAGCAGGTAAATGTTTTCCCTTTTTCCTGTCACCTGAATACTGTCCCTACAGAATGGAAGGATGGAACTTTACCCCTCCACCCACAGTCATCCTAACAGGTCTGCTTCCCAGATCCACACCCATCTCTGGGAAACAGGAGTGTGGAGCGACTTTATCATCTCTCTTGTCAGTTACTTATAATTATGTCTCGCACATCCATCTTTCTCCTGCCAATTCATTCTCCATTTAGTAGCCAGGGAAATAATTAAAAATATTCAAAGCTATCAATGGCTTCCTATTGCCACAGTGAGAAAACTGAAACTCTTAAACATAGGAGTCCAAGAGTCACAATATCCAAGTTCCTATTTGCAGACTGGATAATTCTACCTCCCATTCTCTCCTCAGCCTCACCTCTTTCTTTTCACTTCTCATTTTGTTCTGGGAAACATCAGCTGTTAGCATTTCTCCCACAAACTGTACTGATTTTCTCTTACTGCCTCCCTTTTTTCTCAGTTTCCCAATTCTTTCATTGTTATAAAATACTCATAACATGTCACCATTAGAATCCCTTTTAAACATACAGTTCAGCAGTATTAAAAACAATTCATTATTGTGCAACCATCGCTGCCAGGCATATCAAGCGCTCTTTCATGTTGCAAAACTGAAACTCTGTACACATAAGATGGCAACTCTTCCTTGCCATTGTCCCCAGGCCCTAGAAATCACCATTTTTCTCTCTATACTTACTATTTTGATTATAGTAAGTATCCTATAGAATGGAATATTATGTTCCTTTGTATCTGGTTTCTTTCATTTCACATCATGTTCTCAAGGTTCACACATGTCATAGCAGTTGTCGGAACTGCCTTCTTGTTTAAGCTTAAGTAACAGTTCATTGATAGATAGGGTCTATTTTGTTTATCCATTTTCCTCTCAATAGAAACATAGGTTGTTTCCATGTTTTAGCAGTTTTGAATAGTGTTGATCTGAACACAGATTGATTCAGCCTTATTTTAAATAAAATCTCCCTGCCTCTTCAACTAGAATTTGCTAATCCTTGAGTCCTTATCATCTCTCTTTTTTTTCTTATCATCTCTTTTTGTAGGCTTTCCCTCACATCCCCCATTCACACCAACCCATCATATTGAATTAAGCACCCTCATTCCACAACACTCCCAGCATAGCCCAACAGCAGAGGTCTCCAACTGACCGAAGCACAGAAATCTCAATGTCCTATGCACTTCTATCTCCCCAGTACCTTGAGCAGAGTGGCTCCCCACACAGGCCTCAGGGGCAAGCTTGAGCCTTTCCTGTTCTTCTCTTAGGAGTCAGGGATCATGTCCTGAGTTGCTATCTCATTGATCTGCTTTTGAAGAGATGGTTGGAGAGAAAAAAATATTTTCTTCAGATTGACTGCTACTGATTTTCAGCTCCAAGAGGTAGCCCAGATCCTTCCATGTCACTATTTTCTGTCTCAGAAGAAACATAAATTGTTTTCCCCAGAGTGAAATGTCCCTTCTGTCACTTTTTGACCACAAAAGGCATCAGATTTGTCCTACTATTCTGATTCACTGCATAAGTTGATCTTTTGTGTCACTCATTCCAGGAGCTTGGAAATCTTTGGTACTCCTTTCAAGAGTGTATTGATTAGATTTCTAGAAAGCCTGGACATCGGGGCCACTGTTCTCAACCCCTTTCCTTAAGGAGGCTGAATTAGGATCTTACATGAGCAGGGTTCTGAATAATTGGTCCAGGTAACAAATTCCCATGCAGAGGAAGCCTCCACTATGGTCTACAGATAATGATAGTAATAGTTCATGTTTCCAGTTTGTAGTATTTTTAATTCATTCATTCTTTCAACAACTATTTAATTGACATAGTCAAAATAGAATCAGAAATTAAAACAACAACAGGACCAGGGGTATGGACTCGCAGTTCTTTGCTATAATAAGCCAGCTTAACTGATTTCATCCTGATGCTTTCAAACTATTGACTGGTTCAAATTCTTTCACCTGATTGTCCAGCTCTAGACACACTTTCCAGGTGTGAGCTTTGGCTGCATCCATTCTGGTTAATCTCCCTCCTCCACTAGGCTAGCCTCTAAGGACCAACTCTGCCCTGGAACTTCATGATACCACTAAAAAGATAGAAAATCTTCAAGGAGTCACTATGTAAGTTCACTCTAGTTGAACGATGAGTTGTGCACTTGTCTTTAAACCCCTATTATCTGCTGGGAGGTAGTGCATGTCTCACTTATCTATCACCAGAGCCTGGAAATGCACAAAGTAGGACTTCAGCACAGATTCGCTGCAAGTAATCAAGTGAATGAGAGGATATACTCTGGAGCCATCTCTCCCAGACTGACTCTGGTATATTCTCAGCTAGAGTTTAGTCCATTTTGACACTGACGATAAAGGTCCCCGTAACCATATCACTGCAGAACGAACAAGGGATGGAGCTGGTACAAACAGCAGCGACCTGTGTGCTGGCAGTGCCACTGTGAGCTGATGGACTTCCACAGTAATTCAACATTATTATGTGTCAAATATAATTTATGGTTTCATACAATGCCAGTTTTATAACTGCATTATTGCAATATATTTACATCAGGAAAAAAATAAATCACAGTGAAATTTTCTACTTTGAAAGACTTCATCTGGGACTAAGTGGTGAGCCAACCAAGGTTGTTTTCTCAAGTTACCATAGGGAACAGCTCCAGGACTGAAAAACAACCACCAAAATCAGTTAATTGCTTGCCAATTCAATCAATATTTTACTACCTGTTTGCCATCTTCTCATTTTAAGTTTCTTGAAGAGGCTCTGGACATTTACCCTCTACTCTCAGCAATTCAGAAAAGTTAGCAGCACTACCCAGAGCCAGCCCCAATTTATCTAATATTGTAGTTCATTAAGAAATGCCTAGAACAGTACATAAATGGTCTCCGCCTCAGCTCTCTGGATCTTGTTGTTTATTTGCTTGTTTTTCTACTAAAAGTTTATCAAGACTACATTTTTATCAGAATAAATATAGAGCCATATTATTATAATGTAGATATCTATACATAGATATTACCTTTTACTTATTTCTGCCCGGGGCTCATGGGTATTTTAAGTTCTTTCTCATTTCTCATTATAAATAACACTGAAAAGAGAATCATTAGAAACCCTTTTCACACTTGTACAATTTTTATTTTATTAAGAAGAATCCTTGACTATATTTCATGCTTGAGAAGTAATTTTAAACAAACTGTACTCTGCAGTACCATTTGTTGATACAAAATCTTATATTTGACCTCTGATGTCCACTCACATGTCACTTCCATAAAGTCTTCCTGGATCTCCTCACTACTTTGGCATGGACAGAATTGATCATGGTGATCACTCAGCTACCTCAGTACCTTGTGTGTCTTTCTGCACAAGCTTCCCTCCCCCATATTTGCACATCTGCCCAATATTTGGATTATGAACTCCTTTAAGTAAGACATGATGCACCTCTTTCATTTATGTAATCTCAATATCTGGTGCATGGTAGGTGCTGAGTATATGTGCATTGAATCGATAATTTCCTTAGAAAATTATTGGAAAAGCTGCCCAAACTCTGTGTTTAATTATGTATGTATGTGTTTCATGATCAACTTAATTATCTCTTCCTTTCTCCTCTCCCATTTCTCTCTTTCTCTTTCTCTCTCTCTCTCTCTCTCTCTCTGTCTTTCTCTTTCCCTCTCTCTGCCTTTGAGGGTTAGTGGTCTTACCTCTTGAAATGAAGCAGCTGCTCTGAAAAGAGGGAGAGGAAGAAGGTAGATCACCAGGTGAAATCTAGTGTCTCACAGCAGGCACCATATTCAAGGGAGGCCTGCATGACAATAGGGACCTGAGACCCCTCCTTCACCCAAGATACTGGGCACCTGGCAGTGAACACTCACCAGTGGGGTCTGGTGTGGGAAATAGCAGATTGACTTGTATGTGACCCCTCTTGTGATTAATCTTAAAACTGCTCAAATCCATCCACTTCTCTTTCACCAGTCCAAGCTGCCGTAGTCTTTCACCTGGTTGCCTTTGACAGGCTCGTAACTGGTGTCCCTGCTTCCACCTTCACTGGTGTCTCATGATAGAGTAAAGGAGGAGAGGAGAGCAAAGGAGAGAAGACGAGAGGAAGGGTGGGGACCGGAGAATAGGGGACAAAAACAGGAGTTGGCAAAAGAACTCTTATAAAATCTAGCTGTTTACCTGCATTCTTCTTTCTCTTTTGCCATAAAATTGAAGAGGAATTCTTCCATTGGAATGGAGAAATCTTCAAAAGGAGTGTCGTAAGAAAGAGTTTACAATGATGGCTTGAGACTTGTGTATCCTCTTTTTACTTCAGGCTCATTCTGTCACATATGGGTGCTTCACTTTCCTCCATGTGTTAGTAGGCTTCCAGGAATCCATGGCTAGCTTAGCAATTCTCTTACTATTCCTGGAACTAGAAACATGCCACAAAGTCTAAGTTTCATAAAGAGTGAAGGGCCGGGGATTTAGCTCAGTGGCATAAGTGTCTTCCTGGCAAGCATGAAGTTGCCAGTTCAGTCCCCGGTACAAAATAAATAAATAAATAAATAAATAAATAAATAAATAAAGAGTAGAAATTAGCATCTAGATTCTAGAATCATTCTGGAGAAGATGGAAGGCAATGATACAGGCTGATATCAGAGTCAAAATTTGGAGAAAATAAAAGCAGATGGGGCTCAAGAAAGATCTGCTCCTCTGATACAGTTTGGCTGAAATTATGCACCTACTTAATGGTCCCTGGGCTAAACAACTCC
This sequence comes from Dolichotis patagonum, assembly GCA_004027295.1. Classification (NCBI taxonomy): domain Eukaryota; kingdom Metazoa; phylum Chordata; class Mammalia; order Rodentia; family Caviidae; genus Dolichotis; species Dolichotis patagonum. The sequence continues at coordinate 7,561 of PVJX010033270.1, forward strand.
ACTGGAAAATTTCCATGTTCTGTTCTATGGAAAGCTTTCTTCCTTCTGGAAATCACAAGCCTAGCAAATAAATAATAAAAATCTTCTAGCTTCCCTATAGTGACCTCAACTAGTAAAAATCATACCACATCTTTGGGAAATACTCAATTGCTTAACTCCCCATGATTATAGGTTGAATGTGTCTCATTTGAAATGTTTGGGACCATAAGTATTTGAGATTTTAGATATTTTCAGATTTGAGAATATCTGTATGAAATATCTTATGGATAGGACCCAAGTCCAAACACAAAATTTACTGTCTCATATATACTTCGTACATATACCCATCCCCCTTCTCTCATCTCTTTGATAGATACATAATTGCCATCACTAATTGGGAAAAGAGTTGGTCTCATTTTATGATGAAAAAGGACAGGAAGAGTACTCATCATTTCACAATTTATGAGGTCGTTGTTGGATTCATTACTTGAAGATCAGTGGGTGTAATTAGTGACCCAAATTCAAGTAGATAAAACGGCTTGGCCCTTGTTTAAAATCTTGTTTTAAAATTGAGTAATTTCCCCTACTCCAGATACAGGGCCTGTGAGGGTCATATTTAATGATCATGCATCCCAGTGTGAAGTGACCCCGGGAGAACACAGAAGAACTTTGTAAATTTCACTCCAACTAATATGCCCATCGATTTGCATTTCCTACCCACCTTGCATGTTATTTTATGAGCTGTTAATAATGGTTCCTTTATTTATATAATACTTTCCCTTTGCAAGAAGCTTTTGTTATAAAATTCATGCTTAGGACCCAGCATCTGATCAATAAATGTTTGTTAAAAGTATTTGAAACAATTTGATTGACATCTCATTTACTCTTGCCAACAATGTTCAGTGGTAGTAGATACAGCAAAGGCTAAATTCTCTACTTCACATGAAAACAGCGATCGAAGAGTCCTTGGATTCTTACATCTTGATTCTTAGATTTTGGTTCTGGCAGTGCGTCTCTTTTTCTCATTGTCTCCTGGGTACTGAGGTTGAGTTCAGACTATTGAATTTTAGAAAAGGAAAAAAATATGAAACAATGCTTTCTCCAAAGAAAGAATTTTTATGACCCCTGCACCTAATGTCCTTCTGTAGGATAGAAAACTTTTCAAAATAATTTTGAGAGTCAATCCAACTAAAAGGGAAGTGCCCGAGACGATCTCTTCCCAAAACAATCTACAAGCAACACTGAAAAATAAATTTCTTAGAGCTGATGAGAAGACCTTTGGGGGCAGTCACAAATTCGTAACATTTTACACCAGGAAGAGAATTGTGATCTTCTAGCTCCTGTCTTCTCAGGTGATAAGTGAAAGTGCTCAGGTCCACCAAAGTTCAGTGACTCAGCCAAAAATCACATGAAGTCAGAGTTGGACCAGAATCCAGCCTCAGGACATAGTTTCTATAATATACAATCTTTTCTTTCTCAGATGTACAAGTTATCATCAAAAACTGTGGTGAATTTTTAAATTTCTAGTAAAAGACACATTACCATTAACACCCTGCAAAATACTCTCCTGTTTCACACACACTTATCCCACCATTCTTGCCACTTTCTAAGGCAGTTCTGAAAATCCTTTTTCATGAGTGTCTTTGCTTGACCTGTCATGACTGCCTTGATGTCCTGAATTAATTCAAACCCTTTCCCTTTCATGGTCATTTTGACATTGAGAAAGTGCCACATGTCACATGGTGCCATATTTGGTGAATAAGGTGGTTGAGGAGATACTGTAACATTATTATAAGCCTGCATTCCTGTTGGATGGCACTTGGCAAGAGCATTCATTGCATTTTTAAATCATACCTCATAAGGACATATAAGGAGACAAGTGTGTTTAAAAGAGGAGGAGTATTTGAAGGGAGTTATTGACAATATACCTTTTTCTATATTTTTAAAATTTAAGTGATCACCACATATGTTAATAAACCCTTGTAATCCTAGATTATAGTTTCTCAACCTCTGCACTATTGACATTTGAGATCAGAAATTCTGTGCTGTGGAGGCTTCCCTGTGCACTGTAAGAAATTTATTAGCATCTCTGGTATAAATGCCCATAGCACATGTTTGCAGTCACTTTTGACAACTAAAAATATCTTTGGACACCGCCAAATGTTCTTTGGAGGGAGCAAAATCATCCCCAGATGAAACCCACTGGGCAGGTCAGAGCTCACCTGGATGTATGTCGTTTGACTCTGACCACTACCGTTTCTTAACTTCATCTTTCTTGAATATCCAACAGTGGATTCTTCCTTAGGTTGACATACTGCGTGTTTTAGAGTTGCAAAGTAAATCTTTTTTTGTTTCACAGAAATCACATCACAGAAATAACAAAAGTAGGTAACAGTGGAAAGACAACATGACTACCATGTAGACAGGGCCTGGAATTTTTAAGTCTGTAACCTCACTTGTTTGCTCGCCTGAAGACACCCAGTATCCCAGGAACTGGATTCTTCGGGGTTCAGTTTAGAAGCCAGATGCCAGTGTATGGTTATTTAAGTTAGAATAAAATTCTCCACTCTTCAGCACCGAATGCTAATCAACAAGTAAAAGATAATAAATCATAAGGTCATTTAGAAATATGTAACTCAAGAGGGACAAATTTGCTGATGTCATTGTAATTCCTTGTGTTACTGACCTGTGACTGCTTGATACTTCCGTCTCCTATCTGAAGATGAATGTTAAGGCCAAGAAAGCAAACAGACTTGAGGAGGGGAGATAGTGTCCATGTGCTGAGTTTTGTACCCTGGCCTATAAATTTGTTTAAAGTATATAGGATTAAATTTTTGTTGCGTGCCTTGGCTGGTTATCCTTGACCAGAGGTTAGCACTCACTCTCCATCCCTCTGTCCATTCCAGGATTTTAAGATGGTAGGCGTCAAGCACCCAACTTGCCCTAAGATTTGGAAACAAATTGATTAGGGATCCATGTTTATACAAATCTAGTCAACTCTAATTGGTCAGAATTGGTCCACAGGGACTTCTATTTATTGTAGTCATTATTCTTTTCCTGTTTATGGGGTGTCAGCCTGGAACTCTGCTGGCAAATTCTTCTTTTAGAACAGCTATCTTCAAAAATGGCCACACTCTAATAGGTGATGATTCTTCATGGATTTTTCAGCCTTAGGGTCCTTGCCTGGACAAGTTATCAGATGGATGTCAAATCTTTATCAGCATCAAGAGAGTAAGAAAAACAGGAAGTGCCCTCTAAGAGCTCTCCTCCACCAATATTTGGAGCAAGTGGCCCAGGAGGGAGGAGGCAGCTCTGGAGCCATTGAATTGTGATTACCAACTGCAGGCTATATGCTGCAGGGTACATACATATCTGAGCCCAACTGATAAGTTCAGTGGCAGCAAGGTACCTGGCACATAGCATATGCTCACATGCCGCCTTCATGCTTCAGTAGAGGACAAGATGTCATTTGTGGGTCTCTGACTGGCACTTTTAGCATTGAGAGAATTATAGGTTTCCCAACTCTGACTCACAGCATGAAGTGCAGGAAGCACTGAAAAGAGATATGTCATGAGACAGTGTCTTTACAGAAGAAGTATTTAAACTGGGGCATCACCTCTCCCTCAACAACAAAAACAGGAAAACCTAACCCCTCCCTTTGCATGCTGCGTGGCCTTCAGAAGGCTCAACTCCGCTATCTCCAGGTTTCTCATCTGTTAATGGGGATAACAATATGTACCTCACAGAGTAAAGTGACGGTTCAAAGAGGGCACTGAATGTGTCAAGCAAATGGTACAGTCTCAATCTGTAATCATCCTGCCTGATAAGTGATACTGAACAAGAAGCTTGCCTTCTCTGAGTTTTATTTTCTTTGAAAATGGGAACACTTCTATCTGAAGATATATATCGATAGATGGGTGGATGAATAGATGGATGGATAGAGACAGATGATAGACAGACAGACAGACAGATAATTATACAAGGGCACGGATGTCAGGAAGTAGAGTTCATTAAAACAAACTCAGCAGGTGCTTGCCACCATACCAGAGAATATGAAAAGGCTTTTGTCACTCTGTCAAACCCATTGAGCCCCTAGTCATGAGACAGCTCTTCCTTATATATCTTCCCATCTTAATTGAATAATTGATTTTTCTCACCCATAATCATTTACCATGGCTCTGGGATAGGGTGAACAAGGCAGGACTAGAGAATGTACAAGAAATGAAAGTGCTGTGAGCTTCGCATGATTGACAAAGGAAAGGTAAGTCCCTTGGTTGTTCTCATAATACCTCAACATTTCACATTGCATATTTTCCCCAAGCATAGCTGTAAGATGGAGTCACCACCTTGGAAAATTAAATTTCATACAGAGCTGGGCATGGCTCCACTTCCCTCTCCCCATGGAAGCAAAAGATGGAAAGATCTATAGTTTGTCACAACTGTTGAAATCATTTGCAGACAAGGATTTAGAGAAACTTGAGTTCCTTCCTTTGAGAGGTTTCAAAATACAAGGCCTTAATGCAGCCCAAATGAGTTCAGAAGCTTTGAGGAGTAAAGTAATAAAATATCCAAGTGATTTATATAAAGCAGAAATAAAGATACACAGAGAAACACACAAGCAAACTGACAGAAATGAGATGCTTTCCAGAAATTGGGGACAGATGTTTGCCAGACTGAAATCTCCCTCTGTGAGGAGAGGAGTAAGTACCCTGCCCTGCCATAAGCCATCTTCAATGGATTCTTCCATTTCTCATAAAGTAAAGGTTAGTCCCATCCTGAGGGTATCTTCTACCTTTTCCAAACCACACTGTAAAGTTGTATTAGCACCTGGGGTGAAGCCACCCTAAGGGAGGGGGAGAGAAGCTGTGCTAATGTTGCTTGCTTAGAGGGAAGCTCATTTAAAATCTGGATTACTGTGGAGAAAGTTCCCCAGGCTAAGATAAGGTTAAGGAATCTAAAGCTCAACAATGAACTCACCTCCCAAGTTACAGAAATAATTAATCCTAGGAAGGACACCATTTGTTCATTCAGCGCATTAACTCCAGCCCCTCCCCATCTCAGTAATTTGGATGCCTGCGAATTTGAAGACGGTGAGTATTCTCAGTTCTGTACACTTGAATGACAAGTTTCCCTATACATCTGAAATTATTATAGACAAGTTCCATGCAGAGGATTGAAGAGCTTTATCCTTAGACTATGCTTATGGCCCATACTCTTATCAGTCCTTACTTCACAATGCTAACTCCTCTTTCAGGAATGACTTTTTAAATATTCAATATTGACCTGGGGGAACTGGTAATCACGGCATCCGTCTCTGCTCTTCCCACATCAGAAGGTGGTCATGTGGGTCATGCTGGTTCATCCAGGCCAAATAGAGTTTGGTACAGAAAGGACATAGCTGAGACCAACTGTGTCTCCCTGAAGTTTTTATATACAAACACTGGGAGAGACAAGGCTGAACCTCCTATATCCAGCCCCAAACTTCTCACGTGAGAGTCAAATTCTCTTGATTTCTTAAGCTGGCCTGAGTTAGATTTTCAATACTAGCAGTTAAAAGCATCATATGCTTCAGTATGATAAATTTAGAGACATTATTAAGTGCTAAGCAGTGGGAGATACCAAGACAAGTGACATGGTCCCTGCTCTCAAATCGTCCTTATTCCACAGTTCATGGTTAGTGGTGAAAAGCAAGAACATTGGAGTACTACAGAACTGAATTTGAATTGCAATCACCATTTCCTATTATGTGTCTGTGCTAGGCAGGATTCTATAATGACTCTAAACCCTACCCCTCATCACACCAACTGAGTTCATGCCCTGAATCAACACATCTGCTTGAATGTGGACAGGAACTGTGAATATTACAGGATATCACTTCCATGACTATATGGCAAAGGTGAAGGAATTTTAAACAAGTGATTATATCAGTTGTTTTTTAGTTAATCTAAAGGGATGGTGTATTGGTGGGTCTGGGCTAATCAGGTGAAATCCCTGAAAAGAAGGATGACCCTTACCTTCAGAGAGATGCTTTCTTCACTAGCCAAAAGCTTCATTGTGAACGGTTTAACTTCAGTACTACACCTGCCAAGAACTAGACACTGCCAAAAATTTGAAGGTGCTTAAAAAATAACCCTGAGTCATAGTAAATAATATAACTTGGATGATGCTTTGATTCCAGCTTTGCAAAACCCTGTGGAAACAAACCTGGCCAACTTCTGACCTGAAGAAACTGTAAAATGATAAACGGGTGTTGTTTTAAGCCACTATACTTGTGGTCATTTGTTACACAGCAATAGAAACCTAATTGGGTATCCTTGAGCAAAATTAAGTTTACTGAGACTGAATTTCCTTAGCTAGTAAACGGTGATAGCAGAAGCACCTACATTGTACTTGATGTTGTGAGAGGATTTATGGGTAGTTCCTGAATGATTCAGTGCCTAACCTAGAGTTCAATGTGCACTTATGCTAGCTGGACTCTTCACACTATAGGTGTGAAGCATGCCTGTGTCCCCATCCAAGATAGTGGTTATCCGTTATATCCCTCAGCAAACACTCCAGCTTGAAGGGAGAGACTGCATCTTTCAGCTCATGTAGCCCAACCTTTTCCTTCTACGGCAAGTGAAAATATGGTCTAGGAAGCAAAAATATAAAACATTTATCTAGAAATGCCAGAACAGGGCCGGGTATACAGGAGCAGCACATCTTACTTCCCCTAGCTTGGGATTTGTCTTGCAGATTCCTTTAAGCTGTTGTGATGACAGTAGTCATCTGAAAGCCTGACTCGAGCTGGAACCCATGTCCAACTTCATTTATATGGCTGTTGGCTAAAGGATCCATTTCCTTGCCATCTAAGCCTTTCCATGGAGCTCACATCATAGAAAAGTATTTCTCCAAAGAGAGTGATCCAATGGAAAGATGGCCAAGATGGAAGCTGTAGCATCTTTTATAACCTAATCCCAGAAGTGACAGCCCATCACTTCTGTTGAATTCTATTGGTTACACAGATCAATCCTGAGATAATATAGGAGGGAATTCCTCAAGAGTGTGACTAACAGGAGGTATGATCACCAGGGACCATCTCAGAGGTGGCCATACATATCTCTTTATTACCTAAACAACCACATACTGGAGAGTCTGAAATTAATCCTTGACAGGAGAAAGGTAGGATGACTTTGTCCCAGCCTTTGTAGTTAATGGAAAAAGGAGACCATGACTGCAGTATTCCTGCCAAATAGCAAATGAAAATGGTATTTGAAAACTTCAATTACTATTCCTTTCACTGGGAAGGTCTGTTCTGCTTAATGATCTACATTTCAGTGCATTCCAAGAGGAGGTATTAAATGCCTTAGAACGTGCAGACACTGCAACATTATGGCATCTTGAAAATGTATCAGCAAAGTGATCATTACTTGAATTGGCTATAAGCAAAGCTTCAAAATGTCCAGGTGGCTTTAAAATGCAGAGCATTGTGGTAGCAAGAGGGGAAGAGTGCAGTTTCCAAAAGTTTATGCCCCTTAGCATTAACAGGCTTTGCAAATTCTGACCCCAAATTGATTCTCGAGCCTCAGCAGCCATGCTTCCCTGTGGAAACTTGTGTCTAACTCAGTTGAAGCATAGTTTCCCAACAACAACATCATTACTTTAGTGGTGGTTGCATAGTAAATGAGCAGCCTTGTCCTCAATATGACCATCGCAGGCCTGGACATTTAACCAAATCCTGACTTTGTGGGTAAGAATAGCACAAAAGAGAGAGAGAGAGAGAGAGAGACACAGAGAGAGAGAGAGTTTGTACTATGCCAAAATTGATAAAGTACTACTGGCACCTTGATCCGGTATTCTTGGATTTATTATTACCCCTTGACTATTCCCCAAAGTGTCGCCAGATAAATTGTTCCGAAACCTAAATCTATTTGAAGCACTCTCCTGCTTTAAAATGCTTTGGAGATTTTCCCTGGCTTCTGGAGGAAGTATAAAACACTTAACTGGAAACACTAGACTGGAGCTGACATGTGCTTCACCCCCTTTCCCTGAGTGGCAGTCACCCTGAGCCCCTCAATTTACCAACTTCCTTTCTCGTTACGCTGCCCATGTTTCTCCTTCCACTCAATAGCCTGTTCCCTTCTTATCCCACCTCCTCACCTCCACAGCTCCAATGCCCATCTCCCCTGTCATCTACACCTATCACACACCAATTTCTCCTTTGGCGTACTTGTGATAGTAGCAGTTAAACATTTAGCTGTGTTCTCAGCTATGTATCTGTTCTGCAATACTACATCATAGGATCCACGAGCACCATAGTATCCAGGACATTGAAGATGGCAAGAACAGCCCTGGGGAACAGAGAAGGGTTTTGAACCCAGGCCATGGCTCCAGAAATGGGAATTATGGGTCACCAGCTTGAAGCTCATAGAGCTAATTGGAAAACAAAAGCAAGAATGAAACAAAACCTAGGGATTTCTAAACTTCACCTATGTCCACTAAATAGAATCACTTGGTAGAATCTAGAAATGTATGTTTTAAATGAAATTTCCAGATTTTCATGGCCCCATAAATTTGAAATATATTAACTAAGGCCATACTGTCTCTCTCACTTTGGTATACATTGCCTAGATCCACAGGAAATATTGAAGGAAAGAAGAGGCTGGAAAATACTTACCTGTGAAATAAAGGTGGAAATGCTAGAGCAACTCACACTAGAGGACACTGATTTTCTTCTGAAATTCACTGGAGAAACTATGTATGTTAGAATGACAGTGTTCTGGGTTCACCCAAAAGCACTAACTTAATTAAGGTAACGACTTTGAGTCAGTGACAGTCTTCACTGAGATAAAAGCTGAAACTCAAGGATATGCAAGTAATTGTCCAAGAAAAAAAGCTAGAAAGTGGCAAAGCTGGAGTTAAAGTGTGGGGCTGTTATTAGCAAATCCAAGTGTCTTTCCATTGTCCCTCGGTTGATTTTCTATAAATAAAACTCCTTCCTTCTTTCCTTCCTTCCTCCCTCCCTTCCTTCGTTCTTTCTTTCCTTCTTTCCTTTCTTCCTCCATCCTTTCATCCCTTCTTGCCTACCTTTCATGTTTCTGCCCCTTTTTCTGTCTTTCATCAGGATGAGTCAATAGAGCATTTTAGATCTGTTCTCCCAGATACAGATCTTCAGCTAAGAATTCAGGCGCAAGTAACTCGCTAAAGAAAGCATACAGGAGTAGACAACTATGGAGCAGAGAAATTATAATACAGAGAAGAAAGAGCAGCCAAGTGGAATTATAAATGACATTCCAAACTCAGCCCCATTTCCTTGCCATCTCTGGACCAAAGATTATCCCGTTTCCCATCTCCAGACAAAGGCAAAGAACTTTTATACTTTCTGGTGATTGGCAACAGCAGCAGCTGAAGTGAGAGGCAAAACTCCCAGACACCACTGGCAGTCAGAGTGAAATCTTGAGCATCCAGAACTCATGCACATTCTTCTATTAAAAAAAAAAAAAAGATATTCTTCAATTATTCCTGGACTGATGTTCTTATCCCAGCCTTTATATGTGCTACATTGGAGCCTAAGGCTTCCAGAATGTTGAGGTACAGTAGAATTTAAATTTTTGTAAAATAAAGAAAACTTGTGGGCCAACAAGGACATCTTATATTACCTTGTATCCTTCTTCTGCTCTTTATGGAAGATGTGAGGTTAACTCTACAGCAGAATGCTTTCAACCACTCATTTGCATACAAATTTTCCTTTTGTTCCTTCCTGAGACTGGCTCTTCCTAGATTTTTAGGGCATTCTTGCTTTCCTGCTCTTTGTCCTTTATGGCCTTGGTGTAGACCTGGATTTGCTTCTGGTCTAGAAAAAAATTATTCAGTATGGGATGTCAAAGACAGTATGCATCAGACAATTAAAGAGATGGTTTTATTTGGGCTATTGCAATAGGGAAAACATTCATTTAATAGACTGTTTAAATGTAAAAGGAGTGAATTTGGGCTTTATAGAGATGGGGAGGCTAGGAATCACAGGTCTTGTGAAAATCATGGAAGAGGATGGAGAAAGTCTTATCAAAGTCACTAAAGAAAGCTGCAAGTGATCTTATTGTGGGATATGCAAGAACACTGTGGTTGTTCACAGCCAGCCATTTCTCTGTAAAACAAAAGGGTAAGGGTATTTCTTATCCAGTACTGTTTCCCGGAAAGTCTGGGCTCAGAGAAAATTTAGCACTGTCAGCATCTCCATAAACATGGTATAATAATTAGACTCCCAGATTGGGAACAGTTACAAAGAGTTTTGAGGAGAATTTTGCCTGAAATGTTTATTCCAGAAAATATTGCCATCTGAACATTCAAAGTGCTTTTCTACATTGAGGACAAGTGGTTCCTGCAACATATGGAAACCTGAGCCAAACTTTCTCCTCTGAGAAAAAAAATTAAGTTGTCATGTGACATTTCCCCTGGAAACGCTTCTCTTGGTGTATTCAGCTTGTATTAGTCACTTTTCCACTGCTAAGAAAAATATCTGACATCCACAATTTGAAGAAGGAAGGGTTGATTTTGGCTCACAGTTTCATAGGCTTCAGTCTATGATCAGCTGGCTCCAAGGTAGAAATATTGTCTTAGTTACTTTTCTCTCATTGCTGAGACAAAATACCTGACACTCAAAATTAAGGAAGGAAAGGTTTATTTAGCTCACACTTTGTGGAGGTTTCAGTCCATAATCAACTGGCTCCAAAACAGGGTGGCATGACACAGGGCAACACTTCCACGTTGCAGAAGACAACAAAAGCAGCAAGAGCAAAAAGTGGAGAGCAAGCCTCATTTCCTCCCTTATGTAGTAAGCAAGCTACTCCCCACATCATCTCTGTGCACTACTCTTGCATGGGCTCAAGATGTTTACAAGGTGAGGACCCTGGAATCCTGCTGAATCACATAGTTAAACTTTTAAACTTCTCAAATTGATACAGTGTATCAACTATAACATGTGGGGAGGGTACGGTGGAGAAAAGCTTCTAAAATCATGGCATCATGGAAGTAGAAAGCAGGGGAAGAGCCAAAGAGAAAAAGGATAGGGACTACAAATAGCCATTCCTTGGTGACATATCCAGGCACACAGAGAAATGTGCTTTTACTAATCTCCTAGGTGTCTTGTAGGCCAAACAAGTTGACAATCAAGATAAACTGTCACACAGCTCAGCATCATTACAGCCACCTTCAGTTGTAACCACCATGATTGCCCTTGAGTAATCCCTAAGTACCCACAGGTCCTTTCCCATCATCAACTCCAGAACGAATTTGACATCCTTTGTATCAACTTAAGATGAACTAGATATAGTTCATATTAGATCAAAGTCACTTCTGTCCTGATCACTACATATGCTCTCTTTTTCTGACCCAAATATCAGGGTGCTACTGGTTTTGCCAGCACTCTTGATCATGCTTCTGTCAGTGAAACCCTAATAAATTGCCCTCTGCAGTCCTGGATCTGTCTGCCTGCCTTTGTTTGGCCTCCTTTAGCTTCTTGCAGTTTGTTCATTCCCTGAATGGTTAGTAAGGGCAATAAAGCTCCCAAAATTTTAAAAGCTTTGAGACACAGCTTGGATTTGCTCCATTGCTAATGGGGAAGAAGTCCAGGTTAGTAAAAGAGAAATCACATATGAATGGTCATGAGGGACCATAACACAAAGCACCAACAAACTTTAAGGTGCCAGGATTTGGACTTGGACTTCTCTAAGCAGAAGACATGACCTCTTCTTATAGCAGGAATAAGTTCTAACTATGCAGCATCCTAGACAGCAGGCGTACCCTTGGCAGAGAGTAGGAACTGGTTAACCTAGATTGCCCCTGGTTATTTATAAGTTTGTTGCTCCCCTTTCTGTCTAATGACAGTTCCTCCTCTTGTTCTTGCAAGATCACAAACTCAGCTCCATGCTTACAGTAAGAACAGACAGTTAGAATTCAAGTTTTCTCATCACCTCATCACCTTTGACAATCATAGTGAAGGAAAAAATGTCTACTCTATCATGCTTACTTTCACTAAAGAACCCAGAGTAACTTGCCCCACGAACCACAGGAGGTAAGTGGCACAGTGAGAGGGAAAAAGAAACCCAGGCTTCCTGAGTGACATTCCTCATTTTTTCCACATTCCTCCCTTGAGTTACTTGCATTCGTAAGTGGGGCCTAGAGGGAGAAACACTCTTCTCAGAATGGTGGGCTTCAGCAACTCTGCAAGGAATGTGTCCTCTGCTCTCCAGTTCTTCACCTTTAGGAACAAAAAAGAATCCTTATGT
>PVJX010033271.1:0-19824 GCA_004027295.1 Dolichotis patagonum
TTTTTGTCTGTTTTTCTTCCAAGCTCCTTATTTCTAAATTCCCAAGTCTTAAAATTATAGTAACTGCATAAATTTGACACCTGTTTTTTCTTCCTAAATAAATCCATAAATTCCAAGGACTTCCACTTTTAAAGAAATAGTACTATTAACTGAGTATCGTATCTCCAAGCTTCAAACAGAAGTACACAGTTTGCATTTTAATCTAGTTGATAAAACCAGGTTTTCCTTTAAGCCTACTAACGACTAATATTATATTAAGAAAACAAGGCCAGTAAAATAATAAATAACTTGACCATCAGGATCCCAGATCATCTGTTTTAAGGATGATCTAAAACCACATAAAGATCTCCAACCTCAGACTCTTACTTACCATGCCTTACCCTTCCAACACTCACACTTACTTTTCCCTGAGTGTGTGCTTTTTGATTCTGCCTAATAAATATGTCTATGTCTTTCACGGATGTGTCCTAAAACCCAGGAGAATTTGAGGTCCTCATCCACCTTTGGGGCGCTCTGGTGACATTCCCATGTTCTTGTTCAATGCACATGTTAATAAACTGTTTTTGTGTGGTTCACCTGACTTTAGTTAGCTGCTTTACAGGGCTCCAGCCAGACACTCTAATGGTACATGGAAGAAAAAGACTTTGTTTTCCTCCTCTACAAAATCAAATGAAATTTAATTTGACTGCCACATTTTAGTAGGCAAGATTTTTAGCTGCAAGAAGCAGAAATGAACTCTGATGATCTGAGTTGGAAAAATAACATTTAGGAATAGGAGTGGGGGAGAGAGGGAGAGAGCGTTCACGCAAAAATGGCAGAAAGGATGGGTAACTGGGATTTAATTAAGGTACAGACTGAGCCTGGGATTGAGCATTATTCTATAACACCAGCATTGTAGTGGCACACTTATTCCTGTTAATGGGTTTGAGATTCTGGGGACTCCTGCTAGAGATTCCTCCAGGGTTCTTCTTGTCCAAATCAAAGAATTTGGACAAAATAAACACAAAGGGTAGCGAGGTTTTACATTTATTAAAGATTGGAAAATAAACATGCTCTGCAGTGTGAGTGTGGGCCAATTAAACCTCGGAAAAGAAACACAGGGTAGAGTAAGAGCGGATCCTGCAAAAGAGCACAGTGGCTGCTGAGAGCTTCTTGGTGGCTATCTTTTGCATCACTCGGATCTACACCATCCTATCAAAACCCTGCTTGATTTCTTAAGAGGAGAATTGAAGACAGCAGTTACTAATTAGGTCCAGATGCCGGGCTTGTGCGCATGTCTCCTGTATGTCTGTGACTGATTGATATATCTCATCCACTTGGCCAAACCAGTTTGCCACATCTCTTTTTGTCTCAGTAGCTTCCCATGAAAACTCCTGCGTAGCAGCATCAGACTAACCAAAGCTGTTCATGAATCCTTCTCCTACTCAGCAGATAAAGGAGAGGAAAATATCCATCGTATTTTTTCAACGTCTCAAAAGAAGTTAAGCTCTCTATTTCACCAAGTCCCACACAGCAGGAAGCACTTCCTAAACAGGAAATGGTTGCAGGCAATAGCAAGGAAAAAGACAAATGCCTGCTCTGTGGGGCCTGGTGGGATTTGTTTGTTGATTGGTTGGTTTGTTTTTAAAGCTTCTACTTTACTCTGAGGACATTGAAATCATAGTAGGTGAGACAGGAGTCCTTGGAAGGTTTCTAAAAGGGAAACAAGTCAGATGTCTTTTGCATCTTCGAAGAATCACTCTTCCTGATGTTAGAAGTGCTGTGGGCCAAAGACAGATATAAAAGGACCATGTAACATGCTATTCTAATAATCCAGGCAAGAGATGATAGCCACCTGGGCCACAGTAGCAGGGAAGATGATGCATCAATCCATTTTCTTTGCTTTTTAAATTTAATTTTACTTTTTGTGGGGTTGGAGATCCAACGTGATGCCTCAAAAGAATGCTAAGCAAGTGCTCTATCACTAAGTCACTCACCTAACCTTTAATTATTTTTTGTTAATATAATTGAATATCACAGGCTGGGTATTTTATATGAAATGAAAGCTTCTTTAACTCACAGTTTGGGAAGTGGAAATATTAAGGTGCTGCTCTGCATCCAGTGATGGCTATCTTGATGCAAAAGGCATTACATGGTGAGGCAGAACAGAGATACACACTTTTGTAACAGAGCCACTCCTTAATGACCATTAAAGCAGGGCGTGGTAGTACACATCTGTAATGCTAGCACTTGGGAGGCTGAGACAGGAGGATCATGAGTTTGAGGCCAGCCTGGACTATACAGTAAGACTTCATCTCAAGAAGAAGAAAAAAAAGCAGAAATAAAAAATCCATTAATATATCAATCAGCCAATGAACCAATCAATTCATAAAAGCAAAATCACCACAAGACAACCACCTCCTTTAATCATTTGGGTCTAAGGTGTCTCCTGAAAAGTCTCATGTGTTTAGAGACAGGCTTTGGGAAGTGACTGGACCATGAGGGCTCTAGCTTTAGCAATGAATTCATCCATTAAGGGGACCGTGGTGCAAAGGCACTATTGGGAGGATATAGACACCTAGGAGATGGGGCCTATTGGAAAGGAGCAATTTGGGGGTGTGATCTTGGGGACTGTGCTAATCTGGTCCTCAGGCCCTTCCTTTCTGGCTCTTTTTTCTGCTTCCTGGATGTTAGGAAGTGAGCAGCTTTCCTTCGCAATACCCTTCCATCATGATGCCTCCGACTCACTGAAAACCTAAAGGAATGGAGCCACTGAACATGGACTACAACCCCAAAACAGTGAGCCCAAGCAAACCTTCCCTCTTCTCAGTTTCTTTCTCAAGTGTTTGGTGAGTGATGAAAAGTTGATTAACATATTTCCCAAAGCTCCCACTTCTAAAGTGTCTGACTTTGGGGTTGATGTTTCCAACTCTTGAATTTTGGGGACATTCAAACCATAGCGGGTGTTGAGAATGTTAAGTGTTTCCATTTTCTGAGATCCTCTTTGATTTCCTTTTTCAAGGTATTATAATTTTCGCTGTATAGCTCTTTTACTTCTTTCGTGAGATTAATTCCTAAGTATTTCATTTTTTTGGATGCTAGTGTGAAGGGTGTGGCTTCTCTTATTTCTCTCTCAGTACTTTTGTTGTTAGTGTATAGGAACGCTATTGATTTTTGACTATTGACTTTGTATCCAGCTACCTTGCTGAATTCATTTATTATATCTAGGAGTCTTTCAATAGCGTTTTGGGGGTCTTCTATGTAAAGTATCATGTCATCTGCAAATAATGATAATTTAACTTCCTGTTTTCCTATCTTTACTCCTTTTATTTCTCTTTCCTGTCTTATTGCTCTGGCTAGTATTTCCAGTACTATGTTGAATAGCATTGGTGATAATGGACATCCTTGTCTTGTGCCTGATTTTAAGGTAAAGGCTTTCAGTTTTTGACCATTTAATATGATGCTGGCTGTTGGTTTGTCATAGATGGCCTTTACACAGTGACATATGTGCACCCATGTTTATAGCAGCACAATTTTTAATAGCCAGATCCTGGAAACAACCTAAGTGCCCATCAACTGAGGAATGGATAAAAAAGTTGTGATATTTTTATACAATGGCATACTACTCAGCTATAAAGAATGATCACATTGAGATATTTATAAATAAATGGACATGACTTGAGACCATACTCATAAGTGAAATAAACCAGACTCACATGTGTAAATAGCATGAGAGTTGGTAAGAGTATATAAGATTGTATGGTAAGCATGAGTCTCCATCTCATGACTTTGAAGTTTCAATGTTTTCATTCATCAGTTGGAATGGTTTTATTCTGTTTTGTTTGACTATATCATGTGTGATGGTATGAACAGCTGTTTTGAAGAAAACAAAACATTATGACAGCTATTGCTGATTTAATATCATCCTTCTTAGAAGTCCTACCATGCTTCTATTCTTCTACTACCATTGGATCTATCTATTACATTGTGTCTTATTGGGATTTGAATATGTGTGATAATATAAACAAAATTTTTTTATCGAAAATGAGATATTATAGTACCCATTGATCATTCTCTGTTATTTGGTTCAGAATGCACTGTAATTCTTTCACTCTTTGAATGGTTTTATACTATTGTGTTATGTTTGATATTATTGTATTTGAAACTATGAAACTATGCTCAACTATAGCATAGAAAGAGATATTGTGATAGCTCCTGTTAATGTCTGGTTGTCTTAATGTAAAGTACTGTGTTGCCATGTTGTCCTGTTTTGATCTGCTCTGTTCTGCCCTCTTTTGTTTTATTCTCTTTAAAACAAAAAAAAAAAAGAGAGAGAGAGAGAAAATGTTAAGTGGTTTCAAAGCAATAGGTTACCAGCATTTGCAAATGAATTGGCCATGAGTTGTCAGGAAGAGACTGAAATTATTTTGGCCTGGGCAGATAGAAGAAAGAGATTGCTGTTCACTGAGGTGGGTAGAACCAGGGACGGAATAGGTTTAGGGAGCAGAACAGAAGTTTCACTGGATGCTTGTTCAGTCCACCTTGAGAATGAAGTGTGGACATGCAGCCTTAACCTTTCTACTCCAGCGCCAAAGGAGCCTGTGTGATACAGCACAGCATGCCAGCTGCCTGCCTTACAGCCCAGGAGATCAGGCTGCTCAGGAGCTCGCTATCCTGCTCAGTCAGGTTGTGGAGAGCCACCCTGGCCACCGTCTCTCCTGCAAGAGGCCCCAGCTGTCTATCACTGCCCATGTTCCCCAGGGCAGTGCATCCAGCTGTGCTGTCCATGTTTATTCTGCCTGAAGGAAGCTGTCTAGACAATGTCTTTCACTCCTCGCTAATTCAATTTTGCTTTTTGTCTCACAATTTAATTTCAAAGTGATGAATAGAGAGAATACATTATGTTTCTTCCCCAAGGTACTTACCTTCCACAACCAGACAACACTGTACAATTTTAGCACAAAGAGATGCTCAGAATGCTTATCCTGAGGACAAAATATTAACTATTGGTGAACTCATTTAAAAACAATTTTGTCTTTGTTTTATGTAAGTTTGTTTCAAATCTGAAAGATATGATACAGGAAATAAATGCAATTAGCATTGAAATGCATGAATACTTGTGTAGAAAAAAAAACCTGAAAATATCTCTTTTCTTCTCTTTAGACCTGGAGAGATTTTCTATGTTTTGAAATCTTACATTTATCAAAGAAGTCTGGCATTTGCTCGTTCTCAAATTGATGCCAAGAAAATGAGATGGTTGTCACTTGCTAGGATAGAACACCCCTTTGATTTCCTAGGAGAGCAGAAGGTTGGAGAATGGGAAGCCCACAGAAAGGAAAAGCCCATAAAATTGGCTACAAGCCTGACCAAGGTTTCTCTGGAAGGATTTGAAAAACAGGCCCTGCATTGTTAGGGAGTGAGCTGCCCAAGATGTCTCCTGGGTTTTCCCCTATTGAGTGTCCAGCTGGGGCCTTATGAAAGACCCAGAGATTTGTTTCTGGATGTTAATGTGCTCATATTTCCTCTGTCGTGAATAAAGGAGTCATGGTAGCTCTTTGCTTCTCTCACAGTACCTCTGTGTATCTAAGTTCTGTCCCTATCCTTTGCCCCTGGTGCTTTGGATGGAGAGAGGGCTTGCTTGACCATCTGTAGTTAAATGTCCACACTGTAGGCAATTCATGTCCACTGACATGTCCATTTGAACTCCCAGTGGGCTCTGCTGGTTTCCTGCTCAGACCCTGTTTACTGGCCTCACTTGTCTCTCTGCTGTTGTAAAAGCTGCTTCTAATGGCTCACAACCGGCTGCACCCTTCTCCGGAGCATTGCCCTTGGCTGATGGTGGTCACCTAGAGATGCCTGGAAGGTTTACTCTCTCATCACCAAATGGCCATCAACTAACAAATCAGAGGACATAAAAGCCTGGTCCCCTTGCCTCAAAGCTAGACGACTCTGCAGTGCGACTGCAGAGCCTGGCAAGTAAGGTTAAGGCTACTGAGGTTAAAGCTATCCCTTTTGAGATCAGGGTTTTGATGGATTTCTTCTTTTTCTCTGGTTCCACCATCTTTCTCTTGTATGTCTTCTGAGAGTCCTCCTTTAATAGTTAGGTGCACACACATCTCTGGTTCAGGCAGACCCTGTTTCTAGGGAACCTGAGACAACTGTCTTCTGGTCTCAGAATGAAGAGCACATGCTATGATATCTTACCTTCAGGGAGAAATAATCCTGTTATTTTTGGTCTTGTTGGATTCCCCTGCTGTGTGGGATCTAAAGGTAAGGTAAAGTGTAGCAAGTCTGCAGATCAGTGGCGATTGTTGTCTCTTGAAGAACTATTTGCCAGTGTTTGCCAGTCACCTGAATGCCAGATTATTGTGAGGCTGTCACTGTCAGTAAATGCCACCTAATTATGATCATAAACTGAGTATGTGACACAAATTGCAATCACAAGGATTTCACAAAAGACCATTTTAAGTTGCAAATGTCTTCTGATTTTCTTTATGATGCCTGATTTTTAAAACAAAGTTTCTAATTAGTCTGAGCATAGAGTTCTCAATAGATAGTGTCCTAACACTGGTTGTTTTTTTCCCTCAAAGTGTGCTCCATGGACCACCAGTATTAGCAGTGCCTCAGAGCTTACTAGAGGTGCAAAGCATGAGCTCTATTTCAGATGAGTTGAGTCAAAATTTGAATTGTTAATAAGCTTATCCAAAAGATTTCTGTGCATATGAAGGTTTGAGGATCCTAGCTCAAAGATGTCCTTTAGGCAAACTTTTCATGTTTGTAATAAATGCAAAACTTTGAAAGTAATGGTCAAACTCTACAAAACTCTAGTTTAAAGTAGAACAGCTCAGTCATCTGGAGATCCTGTAGACTGTAAGTCAAGCCACTCAGGACAGAACCCAGAACCAAAGGTACATAAAAGATTTTTGAGAAACCCAAATAGATGCCACAAGCTTCATTAAAAAAAAACTCATTTATAGAAAATCTCTTCATGAGGTAGGATAGAAGAAATATAGATAGGTAGAAAGGAGATGAGGAAGGTCATAATTTTAAAACCGTACTTTTAAGAAAAACTGTGGCTTCAGGACACAAAAGTTAGCCAACCCTTTTTGACTTCCAGGAAACTTACTCAACAATTTTTTTTTTCTAAGTGTCTAAAGATATACTAAGCCTGTAAGCTGGGGACCATGCTTTCCACCTGTAAGTTGAGCCTGAGGTTTTCCTTCCATGGAGCCCCATCTTCAAGCAAGCAGCACTGTTCAGTGGGCAGCAGACCTCTAAATTTCAAACATACCCAGAGCTTGAATCCTCACCCAGCCCACCAAGTAGATAGCTTGACAGACAACAGGAACACACACCATCAGAAGCTCTGGGGACGTGGCCTGTTCATTTGTGGTTTGGTATACCTTCTAGGTGATTCTGGTGAATGCACAATCTTTATTTTCACTGTCTGAGAGGAAGCGGAGAGTGAATGTGATGACAAGGGAAAAGCAGAGATGCACTTGTTAGTTTCTGTGAAGTGATGGTCCTGAAAATGAGGTGCAGTGGTGGATGAAAAGAAAACAAGAGAGAGGCAGAGTTAAGGTATGGGGTATTGGGTGGGGAGGCACAGTCTCTAGGACTGAAGCCTCAATCCTAGTTTTCTCTGGTTATTTATTAGAGTCTTCTCTTTACAAGAAGCAGAAGTGGGAAATGAGAAGGGTAAAGTACAGGTAAGTGAGAACTTAATTGTTTAACCATCCCAGGGACTATCTCTGGCTATACCTGGCCTTCATGTTTACCATTCTTTCAGACACATTTTCACGAAGTATCTTTTGTTGTCCCAACAGCATTCCACTGAGACTAAAGTCCTGCATTCATTTCCTTAAACACAATGCATTTGTAAGACCTCCTCTGGAACAAACAATCATACGGCCTAATAGAGCACAAAGTCCTTAGGATAATGTAAGTTCATCTATGACCCACACACACTGTACTAAGTAGTCTAAGAGATCTTAGGAATCATCTTGATTTGATCAAGGGACTGAGTAGGGGTGGATTTCAGAAAAAAGGACCAGTCTTGGTAAAGACACGGAGTCAGGGGACAATTGTATGGCTTGGGCCATACAAGTGTATAGAGAGCAGATGCCTGAGAGGACGTGAGGGGATTGTTGCACAATACTTCAGGAGTTTCGCTTTTGAACTTCCAAGGGATGTGGAGCCATAATTTCTTACAAGTAGAGAACTATGGATAAGAAAGAAAAAATGTGAGAGCATTAAAATTTAAAGTGAAAGGATTCCATATGCTGAAGGTTTTATATTTCCCAGGGTGCCAAATGAAAGAGACATGATGCTTGCAGTTAAGTCATAAATAATGCCATGTAGATAACCCTGAAGTCATAGACATAAAGTGCTGCAGTAACAAGATCTAATCATAGCAGCGACAATGAACCTGGGTCTTCATTGTGAGAAAGCAGTCACTGTAGGACATAAAAATGATTTTGTTCACACTTCAGAGCTGCTGTTCAATATTACATAACACAACTGTATCTTTCTTCAAAATCTTTCTATTTTGTTCTAGCAATATTTTCATAATGTACATTTTAATTTACCACAATCCCTTCCCTTTGTGCTTTGACCTAGTTTTCAAGTCATACTCAGCATCTAGTTAAGTACAATTGATTTTAAGTAGATTTTCGAAAATGTGAAACCACAAATTTAATTTTGTGTAGAGAGCAGTAGTAGTAGAAATCAGCCTATCAACTACTGCTTTTGATAAGCTACTGATTTTGGTTTTCTTTCTTAAAATTTTCTTGTTTTTTGAACATGCATGTTCTTCTGCCAAATATGGAACCAGATACTACTAAAAGAGAAGCTCCAAAATGTTGTTTGGAAAGGAGAATACAATGAGTATATTAAAGTGTGTGATTCTATGAGCATCACTCGGTAGCTTACACTGCTTGGTATCTGATATTTAAATTGTCACACAGTTAAAAATAAAAACGAGATGATGTCTTAGTGGCTTCACAAACTGAAGGTGTTTCCTTCCACCATCTGTGTCAAAGGAATAACATTACTTTAAAGAGACCATGAGACTTCATCATAGACTGTTTGCAAGATAAAGAGGCACCTCTCCTCTCTCCTGTAGGGAGTCTGCACTTCCACACTTACCAGGTTCAGCTCTTGGGGTATCAGCCTAGGTGTCTTCAAACCACTGACCTGGTAGAGGGAAGATGGCAGCTCTGATGACTAACATAGTCTCTCTGTGTTTTAGTTCTCACTGGAACAGATCTTCTTAAAGCAGCAAAGAAAGACATGGGCTGCACCTGACGGCCTTTGCTAATAGTTAAAGAAGTGTGCTTTAAAAATTCACAGAAAGTTCTTTGCAGTTTTACTACCAATGGTGGTCTATTGCCTATTGCGAAGTAGGACACCCACTTACATAACTGAAAGAAATGAAAAACACATTACTGGAATGTTGTGTGACACAAATGGTGGTTTGTACACGGGGCTACATAAAGACAAGACGGATGTGCGCTTCATGATGTGAAATAGAGTGTTTCTGTGAGTGATGTAGTGCTGCATAAGTTAGTTGTTGTTTTCACTGTTGTTACTGTTTGTTAATTCAGTGACTAATAAGATAATCAATTATATCATTTTGTAATTCTGTAAAAAAAACATTTGTTTTCTTCATTGTATCTATTCTCTGTCAAGTGAGATACAAAAATATGGATGGTAGGTAAATTTATAATCATACTTATGTTTTCTAACTTCCATTGTCTTTGCTCATAGACTCTAATTCCTCCCTCGCCATCCTCCGTGCACTGGAAAGAATCACACACAGCAACTCAACTTGAGATGCAAGCAACACAGCTTTCACTGTCATTTTCCTGAGCTGGAGCACTGTGTGCTCTGATGAAAGCGATGTTCCTCGTGCCAAATCTTCAATACATGTCCTCTGAGGCCAGTGTTATGAGAATGAGGGCTGCTGTTATCACGCTGAATACAGTAGGCCTAATAAAGTATGCATACAGGTGGTGTCTACTCAGTGCACACCACTAACAGGACACACGCTTCTCCGCACTCTCACTGATTTGAGAGTCGTACAAAGATATCTGATGTGGTTCAGTCATCAAAAAATATCCATCATTAAATCTTGCATGTATATTGCCAGCCTTAAAGTTTTAAGGACCTCCATAGCTTTCAGTGTAAGCTTTTATTAGAGTACTCACCTTTTGATGTGTAATCAGGACACTGTCTTCTGATGCAGATGAGTATGGGCTAATCCCTCTCCTGTTTGCTCTAAAGATAAAATATGGCTCCTGCAGCAAGGAATGTGGAATGCATCTGTGCACACGGATTCACAGAACAATGGTGCAAGCATGTGCCTTTCTAAAGCTTCCACGCCTGTGTGCCAGCATTTACCCCCTCACTGCAGCAGAGCTGTTGTTCTCATGTGGCAACCTAAGAAGCAGGAAAGAAACAAGAAAGTGGGAATGGGGACATTTGTTTAAAACTTCGAGTTTGCCAAGAAGAGAGGGAGTTTCTGGGTTTTCCTTTGGCAAATAATCTCCTTTGTTTATCTAGCTCACCAGTTTTCAATAGTAGTATTATTTTGCCTGTGCAAGGGAAACAATTCTTCAACCAAAAAAAGCAAGAAACAAATGTTTAATATTGATAAAAAGTGCTCGAAGATTGATGCCACATAGAGATACGAATGTTACATAGTTGTAACATTACCTGTTGTCTGTGTATAGCGTAGGGGTTAAAGCATAGAGTGAACATTCAGCAACTTCAGTATTTAATATGCTTGTGCGTCTCGCTTTGGCCATGAATGTTTGGGGAAACTTATGAATGACACAGCTGAGGGCCTCTTAAACTCTTTAGCATTGCTTGAGCTACCAGGCTTGATCATCTATGCTTGTGCAATAGACCCCAAAATTAATGCCCCACTGTTATGAGCTCTCTAATCTAAATGAAAGAATTTCACTATGGGCATACAATACATCTTGTCCCAAAAGAGTCAAAGTTCTAATGTGATTCTCAAGTAGTTCATGAAGTGCAGGAAGAAGATTCACTGCCAGAAGAATGTGACATAATGACAGCCTGGGCAACAACAATATTATCTAATAAAATGCACAATGAAAGCATGCTATAGTGTGTTGTTATTATGGAAGTGTAAATCAGGCATGTTCAGATCTCATCTGCAATCTTTTATTTTGGACGGCTGCCTCCATGTTGGACTCTGTACTAATTCATTGGCTCCCGTATGTACCTGTCTCACGATTTGAGGTTCACAGTCACTTGGCCCAGTGTTTGCAGTTGCTTGGATGCAGAATCCCAGCACAATAAGACTTAACATTTATCAGGCACTATTTTCTGAGCAGTGGGCTAAGTTCCTGTGAACCATTCCATTTTTAGGCTTAATACAAAAGCATTTCAAAATTCTTCCTTTATGATAAAGCTGAGTATTTCAAAGGACAACTCAATTTGTCCAAGTTATTGTACTTAGCAACAGTAGTTTTAAAACAAACTGATTTAATTCCAAAACCAGTGACCTTGCACTGAGCTTTATCATCTCATATAGTGTATGAGATGATATGAGTAATATTAATATGAGTAATACTAATTCTAATTTACAACAATTGAGGATTATTCCAAAAGACAGCTAATCCTAATATCATTTGTCTCACATATTATATGCAATGCTTATGGTAGTAATTTATAGTTTAAAGGTTCTTTTTTGTACTGGAAATTGAACTCACAACCTCATGCTTACCAGGCAGGCACTTACGCCACTGAGCTAAATCCCCAGCTAAGGTTCATATTTTTAAGTTGTTGCTCACTGACTATTTTCTTGAAAGCTGGCATTCCAATTATCTTTAAATTTACCTATATCAAAATGACTCAGTAATGTCATCAAACACCAACCCATTATTATCACTATGCCTCCCAGTTCTGGGGATGGCATGAGGTTAATTGGGTCATTCTCCCTTGCAGTCCAGAAGTAGCCAGTGGTCAGGCTAAGAACAAGACTAGGATATCCTAACTTATTCCTAGCCCTGGGTTTGGAAAACATAAACAGCTGTGGGCTGGGCTGCAGGCTGTGTGTCTGTGGGATCTCTCAGAACAGTAGCTTCAGGTAGCCCAATGATTTTGGATGGCTGTTCTCGTGTTAGACTCTGCATTAATTCATTGGTCCTGCATGTACTTGTCTCATAGTTTGAAGCTGATGGCCACTTGGCCCAGTGGTTGCTGCTACTTGGAGAGAGAGAGAAAGGAAGGAGGAGAAGGAGAAGGAGAAGGAGAAGGAGAAGGAGAAGGAGAAGGAGAAGGAGAAGGAAAGGAGGTAAGGAAGGAGGGCAGGAGAGGGAAAGTGGGAAGAAGGAAGGGAGAGGGAATAAGCAACACACACTAAGCCGTGAGTTTAGTTTGGGACACATGGAGACATTGCATTGCCCAGAGCACGGTGTCCTTGCTGTTATGGGCTTGTTCTGAAGCTGCCTGTTCCCTTTCTGTGAGAAGTTGGGACAGGGTATCCCTTGCCCACTGACTTACTGTCACCCTCTGGTAAAGTGGAACATACTTGGTGCCCCAGAGTATTTATCCATTGAATAAATAAATGAAGGGATGAGTAGATGAATGAGTGAATGACTTGGAAAAGAAAAAGAATGATAGATAGGCACTTTGCTTTCCCCTATCTAAATATAGAAAAGAATAACTAGGTTGAGGAGACAGAATATTTTCACCTTTTTATATGCAAAAAATATTAATTAAAATAGATATATCATGTTGGTGCAAAAACTATATTATCAATAAATATTATGTTATAATAAAATATTTAATTGTGGAAAAATTGTAATTTTTTCTTTCATATGAATGTAAGTATAACTTACCTAATAAATTTTCAGGGTCAAACCAGTTCATGGAAACTCAGAACTGACAGGTAGAACACAGAGTCATGAGAAAATTAAGAGGTAGTTAAAACCTTCACTGTTCCCAGCTTTCCACCATTAAAATAATGGAACTTCCTTCCAAATGAAGAAGAAATTGAAGTTAGTAAAATCATAGAAGACTCAGGAAACCAGGGCTGCAGGATCAAAACATAACCAGACTGCATGTGTCTTCATGAAGCCTCAGAGGTATAATTTAAAAATTACTGGGTTAATTTGCTTTTCTATAGCAAATGGCTCCTGAAAATGACAGCATAATTTATCACCCAGGCATGAGGATGAAAAGTTCCTGCTGGGTAGCCAGACCTTGTCTAGTCTCAAATTCTGGTGTTATGAGATTTCTTCCATCCTTAGTGAGTTGGATACAATCTACTTGACACAGTAGATTTCCATGTTTTCACCTTTCATTTCCAAGTTTGGCAATAAAAACCTTCCTGTTAAAAAAAAATAAACATAAGAACAAAAAAAAATAGCAAGATGAACTCAGAAAAAATCCAGATGTAGGAAAGCTTATTATTTGTTTTGACTTGTAATTATAGTGAAGTATTCTTTTCTGCCCCAACTTAGAAAACCACCATTGCCATGGTCCCTCCTGTCCTAACTCTGTGTTACCTCTCATTCACTCTAAAAAGGAACCAGTACTTCTTTTTGCTTCCTACAGTGTGTCTGTTGGTGACTTAAGAGAGTAAAATTTCAAGGTAGGACAATGGATTCTGATTGTGAAAGCTCTGCTATTAATGAAAAGTTGGAGAACGAACATATTTTGGGGTTGAGTAGAATTTTTAAGATCCTTCTTTGGCATTGTAGAAGAGTAGATTTTGTACTTTGTATAAAAACCTAACTAGAAATGTCTAAAATAGTCTCTGTTTTGATTTATTCATTTTTTCATGTTTTTTGTTCATTTATCAAATACATGGGAGACATTCCTGAGTCTATCATTTCTTGTTGAATAAATTCAATAGTCATGTTGCCACTTATGTCTCATCTTCTTTTGTAAAATGAGGATGAGAGTATTTACATCACAGGACTACACTGAGGGTGAATTACACTAACACAGAGCCCTTGGATTCTGCTGAAAAGTGTTCAGATGCTTATTGATTATTTGGTAGACAATGTGCCACCGACTGTGCTAAGCACTAGGTGTGTAAAGAAGAATACTTTATGTCTTTCCTATTTGAATTCATACCACTGTGAATAACCTTTATTAAAAGATATCTATTTAAATAATCTTTAGCTCTATCTTTACATAGGAAAGATGGTGGAGAGAGGAACATGTTAAATAACACCTAGGTGACGCTAACTCTCAAAATCAACATTGTAGGAAATAAAACAGAAAACAGTGGGCTTATTCAATGAAAATTTTCAATGAAAAAATATTCAAAAGATAAATTATATCAAATATAATATATAAACCCTGGATCTTGATTTTTTAAAACATTGGAAAATGAAATCCTGATGGAATATTAGGTGTTATTAAGCATCACTATGTTTTAAGTGTGATACAGCAGAAAAAAATTTCATACCTTTTAGAAATATGTACTGACTTATTTATGAATAAATTAATGTCTAATATCTCTATCATTTGCTCCAAAATAATATGGTAAGTTTGGAATGAAGGCTATAAATGAAGTCAGAATTGTCATGAGTGAATAACTGTTAATATTGGTTGATATGAAAGGGACACTATGCTAACTTCTATTTTTTAGTTTATGTTTAAAATTTTCAGTATTAAAATTTTAATTAATTTCTATGAATTATAGAAAGAACAGATATTGGTGGAAAATAGCAATTTCTAAAACATAGATAACTACTTACATTTGTTTTATAAATATTAAAATTGTGACTTAGAAAAGAGACATGGTAGAATCCTAGAGAACTTATAAGGGGAAGACTTGGGAAAAGAAACAAAGTAGAAAGCAGAGATGGAGAGGAGGATTAAGTAAGAAGATGACAAAGGAATGGCATTTTCCATAGCAATGAAGTTACAGGGGATTTGAAAAGGAGGAATCTCACAAAAGTTAGTTGTGCCTTTTTTTTTAAAGAAAATTCATTAATTAACCAAGTTCTGATTAAGAACCAGAGCACTTATTAAACTCACTGTCAGGAACATATTTTGATCAGGGCCGAGGATATAGCTCAGTGGTACAGCACCTGCCTGGCAAGCTCAAGGTCCTGAGTTTGATTTCCTGTACAAAAAAAAAAAAAAAAAAAAAGGACCATACTTTGATCAAAGTGAGATTTAATTAGTTAGCTTGCACTAGCTGAGGAGTTCAGGGGATTCTTGCTAAGAGAATTGGAAGGGCTTTGTAAGGAATTTTGACTTATGTTGGGTGATGTCAGTCCATATGAGCTGCTATAATGAAATATCCTAGACGGTGGCTTATAAACAACAGAAAATGATTGCACACAATTCTGGCAACAAGATCAAGGTGCCAATAGATCCCTTCCATCAGGGGGAGACTTCCTAATAGCCAATGCCTTCCAATTGTGTCCTCACTTGCTGGAAGGGCAAATGAGCTCAGCTTGTCCTCTTTCATAAAGGCACTAATCTCATGACATAATCACCTCCACAAAGGCCCCACCTTTTGATACCGTCACTTCTGGGGTCGGAATTTACAGTGATCCCAAGATTCAGACCACAGCAAATGATTCTAAGGAAGGTTTAAGAGAATTGGGCCTGGTTCCAGATAAGATGTCATCCAGAGGCTGAGGTATCTGAGTAATTTTTCTCTAGGAGCCTGCAAGGCTAACGCAGGCTAGATGTGTATGTTTGGAAAAGAAGCAGCTCACTCACTAACCAGAGGGGGTTTGGTTAAGCACTTGTGAGTACCAAATGGCCTTGTCTCTGTTCATATGCTTTGGCCTTTGTTAATGATCAGTGAGGAATATCAGAACCTACTTCTTAGAAGAATCATTTTTTACTAGCTTAGTTCTCTATGTGAAGTTTTATACGGGGGTAACTGTGACCCCCGAGCATATCACAGCTGGTAGTTTCAAGGCCAAGCAAATAAAGTTTAGACAAGATGTCTTAGGACCTAACACTTTGGGTAAATTTTATTTTTAAATTTGTTCTTTAAGAAGCACGCATGTACACATCTAAAATGATGAAGAGAAAATGACAAATAAAAATGGATCTCAAATGATGTGAAGCATAAGTCCCACAGCCATAAAGCAGAATGAAAATAGCATAATCAATTACCCAGAAGAATCTCATGTAGAGAGAAGGATAACCCATTAAAATAAAAAAATAAAAGGAATCTCATTAACAGTTGTAGCAGTCTTATAGACTGTTTCAGAAACTATTAGCAGAAATTCAAGTTGCATTTCTTTAAAGCACTTCACACCATTAACTTTACATAAAGGGTAGCCCCATCGAGAAATAAATAAAACCATCAGACAGGCATTGAGTGTGGGGTTCTTCAAGAAAATCAATACTTAAAAAACAAAACAAAACAAAACAAAACAAAACACAAGACCAGAAAACAAACCTCTAGATGCTTTTCCATTTATATTTTGCTGTTGGCCACATCAAACAAGTTTATCTAGAAAGAGAGAATTAATTAAAATTACTCCTCTTAATACTGTAGGTAAATACTGTGTACAACTGCTGACCACTTTTATCTCCAACCAGAAACCTTTGCAAGATCACTTTTTGTTTTCTACATCATATTTGGCATTCTGATTTTGTGATGAAACATTTGTCCACTTGTTGCCGAGATACGGTACCTGACAGCCACAGTTGAAGGAACAGAGGCTCATTTGGTCTCATGTTTCAGTCATAGTCAGCTGGTTCCAAGGCAGCATGGTCAGGCAGAGGTGCATAGTGAGGGAGAGCAGCTCAGATATAGCAACCAGGAAGTAGAGTGAGAGCAAAGGAGGACAAGGCAGCCCCAGGTCCCGCCTCCTAACAGCAAGTGAGCTCTACACTCCCCATTAGACTAATCTACTGAAGACCATCGTGCTTTCATGAGGAAGCCACCTCTCAAAAGCCCCGTCTGTGAGAACATGAGGCTTTGGGGAGAGACCTAGGTATAATCATAACAGAGCGGTTGGAGGTTGGGAACCATGGACAGATAGAATGTGTTTGTCTCATCTAAAATCATCCCACTCAGGAAATATCTCTGTGAATTTTACAGAACCGTGCTAGCTGCCCTGCTGGCCAGCAGAGCTGTGGTTGAAGATCTGTGGATATTCTGCCTGTCTGTGTCTGCCGTCACTCCTCTCTTCCCTGTGCTCTCCCTCCTGCCTATTCTTCCTGACACTGCATCTTTGTCTTTCTCTCTTGCTTCTCACCTCCCCATAGCCACTTTAATCAGAAAAGTTCCTTTGTTCCCTTAATCTACTAGAATTCCTGAGGTCACTTAAAAACACCAAATTTTCACCATTTCCTCTCAAGTTTATTTTTTATTTTACTTCATGTCCTTTAGTATTTGTAGGTTTAAGTTTTCCTATTTTTTATGGAAAAATTAATTTCATTTCAGCAGTACTTTCCAGAATAGAACTGCTACCCATATTTTCATCATCATCACCATCATCACTGATTATTTACTTTTTGTAAGGTGCCACCAGCAAACACTCTCTGGACAAATATTTTCCATCTGCCACAGCATTCTCTAACCCTGTTGCCAGGGAGTTCCTTAAGATGCAAGTCCTTTACACCTGGCCAGCTGAGCAGCAGATGCTAAGAAAGCAGCTCACTGAGGTATCAAGACAAGGAGGTTACAAAGCATTACTCTTTTTTTAAATTTTTTATTTAATTTTTAAATTTTATTTATTTAAAGAGAAAAAAGCAAAACAGAAAAAAAGGGTAGAAATAATACAGAATTTCAAAAAAAAGTAAGAAATCACTAGTTGATAAATTACATATTGTCTTCTTAGAAATAGTTGTTCATGTTACAAAATTAAAGCATACAAAATGGACATTCAAACAGTGAGGCTGCAAACAGTTCTGTTCAATGATCCAACAAAAAACTTAATAATACGGTTATCAATCCTATACACTTAAACATACATGCAGTTATATCCTTTAGAACACTTTCTTTTCCTCCTTTTGCTTTTTAAGTCCATTATCTGTTTAGTTATAACATGTTTCAGCTTGCTCAGTACCTTATTGATCTATTTTGTTGTTATTTCCTTTTTAATCAACTTATATAATTCTGTTGTTTTGTTTTTGCGTTTCTTCTCATCCATGCCCCATGGATCAGCTTTGGTGGAGTTGGGAGTTTTGGGAGGTATTTTGTTACCTTCTTTTCTCATGTTCTATTGTTTTTTTAATTTAATTTTTTATTAACTTGGAGATAGTAATATACAACAGAACAGGATGGAATAAAGCCAACTGAGACAGTTTAGTAAAAATGGTACAGAACTTCACAGCAGGTTATTGGGATAACAGTAATAGGTATCATTGTATATCTCGTTTTCTTTATAATAGTTGTTCTTTCAATCAGGTATAGCAAAATCAAAAGAAATACACAATATTATAGAACTTATAAAAACAGAATATTGAATAGAGCAACAACATTAATCAGGACAAAACAAAACAGCGATAAAAATATATGCCTTCAAAAAAATAGTAGAAGGAAATTCCCCCCGCTCGCTGCATTACATATGGTGAACCTCCCAAGAGATGCCCACATCCCTGGATCCCACTTGCTAACTGGGGCAAGGGGGGAGGGGGAGGATATGGTATGTTTGATTCTCAGCCCACATCCTGTTAGGTGGCAGGCTGGTTGCTGGTTTGCTCAGTACCCTAAGTTCCAACATGGCGCGGATCTCAGGAAACACTGTTGCTTCTTGCTTCTTGCCCTGGGGTGGCCCGGCTTGCCAGACCACAGCCACTTACCAGGGTGGCCAGCATTACTCTTGGTAGCTTTTTGTTTTTGTTTATTTTGGTGCTGGGGATTAAACTCCCAGCCTCATGTATGCTAAGATGTGCTTTACCAGTGAGTGACACCCCCAGCCACAGAAAGCATTTTTATGTTGTCCTTTCTACTGGTGGTAGGGAACTTCCCCTGATTACATGTTTCCACACAAAATGATTTCAACTAGAGTAATACTCTCTTGCCTCTCCAGCCCCCTCACCAACTTTTTTGTAGTAGAGGAGAAGAATCCAGAAGAAAAAACTAAGCATGCTTTCCTTGGGTCCTGTCCTGTGGGAACAGATTTCACTCTCAATTCTAAAACACAAGCTTTGCAGGAGTGGCTGCCACAAGAGAGGGTGCTGTTTCCCCCAGTACTTGCATAAGTACCTGCATGCATGAGTTCCAGCCAGGAAAGCCACAGTGCATTTTCTTTCTTTATTTTTTAAATTTTATTTAAAGAGATAAAAAAAAACAGAATAAAAGGTAGCAACAATATAGAATTCCAAGGAAAAAAAGGAAAAGAAGGACAACAACAACAAAAAAACTAAGAAATTATTACTTGACAAATTACATACTGACCTCTTGGAAATAGTTGTTCAAATTACAAAGTTAAAACATGTAAAGTAGACATTCATACAGTGAGACTGTTAACAATTCTGCTCCATGATCTGACAAAAACAGCAATATGGTTATCCACCTTACTCAAATATACATGCAATTATATCAAAAGGGTAAAATTAAACACAACAAAGCAGAACAAAGTGGATCACAAGAAAGCAATGTAAGAGACATAAATTTCAAAGCTAGACAATTGGAGATACTCACTCTCTATCGTATTGACCCTTGTTTTCTTCCAAATAGTTGTCCATATTGTCACATACAGGGTATTCACATGAAACAACATAGTGTGGAATTGATCTGAGCAGGACGAGGAAGGCATTTCAGGTCTTCAAGACCAGACAATAAGGAAGCCAAGAATGACTGTCATAGTGTCTCTCATTCTCTTCAAAACAGCTGTCCATACCTTCATGTGTGTTGAACTTAAACAAGACAAA